>JANAVB010005135.1:0-88031 GCA_029216955.1 Iris pallida
GGCCGTGGAAGTGCCAATCTTTCTTCCGGACTGTCACTCAATTCTGTACTGCTTACTCCTGGGAATCCGTTCAGTTTAATTTCTGTTAGTCAAATTACTCGTGAACTACATTGCTCGGTAACATTTTTTCATGATGGTTGTGTTTTTCAGGACCTGAAAACTGGGAAGACTATCGGTAAGGGGCATGTGGCTGGAGGCTTGTACATGTTTGATGCAACTCCTTCTGTTGTCTGTTCCAGCATAAAACTTGATCTTGTCGAGTTACATTATCGGTTAGGCCATCCATCGTCCCAAGCTCTCCAGAAAATGTACCCATCTTTAGATATTCCCTTTTCTTTTCATTGTGAGCCATGTAGTTTAGCTAAGCATCATCGGGTTCCTTATCCGGTGAGTCCAAATAAAATTGCTTCCGCTCCTTTTGAGTTTGTGCATTCTGATATATGGGGACCTTGTCCGACTGACTCTGTAATGGGTTTTAAGTAATTTGTTACTTTTTTCTATGATTACTCACGTGTCACTTTTGTTTATTTGATGAAAAATCGCTCTGAATTATTTAACATCAGGTGCAACTTTCATGCTGAAATAAAAACACAATTTGGTCTTCCAATCAAAAATTTTCGGAGTGACATTGGCCGTGAGTATTTATCTCGTAATCTCGATAAACATCTGGCCCTTGATGGCATCATCCACCAAACCTCTTGTGCGTACACACCACAACAAAACGGTGTAACCAAATGCAAGAATCGCCATTTATTGGAAACAACACGTGCTCTTATGTTTCAAGCACGTACTCCCAAGCAATTTTGGTCGGATGCGGTTCTTACTGCTTGTTATCTTATTAACCGCATGCCATCGTCTGTTTTCAATGGTAGCTCTCCCTTTTCTAGACTTTTTCCTGGACGAGAACTATTTCCTCTCCCTCTCCGCATCTTTGGCTGCTTATGTTATATTCGGGATACCCGACCAACCCTTTCTAAATTAGATCCTAAGACAATACAATGTATTTTTCTTGGGTATCCTAAAGATCAGAAAGGGTATCAGTATTTCTCCCGTCTTAAAGCGATATTTTTTCACTCGGGATGTTACCTTTGTAGAAACAGAATTTCCACCATTCCCACAATCAACGAGTCTGGCTCCTCTGGTCTATCCAGAAAAGGATTTTTTGTTATTTTCTCCTCAAATACAACAGCTTTCCATACGGGTGCCCTCCCTTACTGAGCCAGTCTCCCAGACAGATGGTCCACATACACAGATTCAGCTATTGCCGACATCGCCCACAGAATCATCCTCCTCTAGTTCTACCAGCAGCTCCGGCTCCAATGAGTTGCCTCCATCTGTTCCACCAGCAGCTCCACCAGTTCCGCCAGCAGCTCCGACGGTTCCGTCTCCAAAACGTCCTCGTCGTGCCTGTCGTAATCATCCCTTGTATATTGACAGCTATAAAGGACTTACCAGTCACACTCAGTCTCTGGTGGCTACTATTGATGAGATTCAGATCCCCAAGACCGCTGACGAGGGTCTCCGACATCCTGTTTGACGTGCTGCTATGAACGAGGAGATGAAAGCTCTCCAAGAAAATCATACTTGGGACTTAGTCGACTTACCTACTGGTAAACAGGCAGTCGGCTGCAAATGGGTGTTCACGATTAAGGTGAAACCGGATGACACTCTTGATCGACTGAAGGCTCGTCTGGTGGCCAAAGGATATTCTCAAACCTATGATGAGGATTACTTCGAGACATTCTCCCCTGTGGCCAAAATGACATTCGTTCATGTCCTCATGGCCTTGGCCATTCGATATGACTGGCCGTTACTTCAGCTGGATATAAAGAATGCTTTTCTCCACGGAGATCTTGATGAAGAGGTATATGTGATGCAATCTCCCGGCTTCATTGGAAGGGAGGGATAAAGTGTGTCATCTGAGGAAGGCCCTCTATGGTCTGAAACAATCACCTCGTGCATGGTTTGGTCGATTTACACATGTTATTACTCAATTTGGCATGTGTCAATCAAAGGACCATTCAATCTTCTATCGACACACATCTACTGGAAAAATACTCCTTGGTGGCTACGTTGATGATATTGTAATCACGGGAGATGACAGCCAGGGTATTTCAAGTCTCAAGAAGTTTCTTGGAGAACGATTTCAAACCAAGGATATGGGATCCTTGAACTATTTCTTGGGCATTGAGGTCACACGGGATAAGCGGGACATTATAATGTCTCAAAGAAAGTATGTGCCGGACATACAAAATGATGCAGGCATGATGCAAGCAAAGAGAGCAACCTCACCTATGGATCTAGGGGCGAAGTTACTTCCAGACGAAGGGGTCCTGATGACTAATCCAGATCAGTATCGTCGAGTAGTTGGAAAACTCAACTACTTGGCGGTTATGACGCGTCCGGACATTTCTTTTGCAGTGAGTGTTGCAAGTAGATTTATGGCTTCTCCAAGAATTTCACACTGGCAAACAGTTTTCAGGATTCTGTGTTATCTAGTAAAGAATCCAGGAAAAGGAATTCGAATGGAGAATAATGGACACACTCGCATTGAGTGTTTTACTGATGCTGACTAGGAAGCAAGTCTGACAGATAGACGATCTGCATCTGGCTACTCAATATTTATTGACGGAAATCTAGTGCCATGGAAGAGCAAGAAACAAAGTGTGATAGCACGCTCAAGCTCAGAAGCAGAATATCGAGCTATTGCGCATGGCACGTCAGAGATATTATATACGAAGCATCTCCTATAAGAACTGGAAGAAGACGCAGGGTCTCAAGTGACAGATCTATGGTGTGATAACCAGTCTGCTATTCACATTGACACCAACCCAGTATTTCATGAACGGACGAAGCATATTGAAATTGACATTCATTTTGTTCGTGATGAATATACAAAGGGAGTGATAAAGTTTCAACATGTGAGGACCGGCAACCAGATAGCTGATATCTTCACAAAACCTCTTCTGGGTCTTCGGGTTCAATTTTTATGTAACAAGTTGGGAATGATTGACATCTATGCTCCAGCTTGAGAGAGGGTGTTAAGTGTTATATTAGAGTTATTAGTTAATGGGCTTTAGTCCCACATTGCTTAGAATAATAGGAGAGGAGGCTAGCCTCTCCTATATAAATGTAGTCTCTCATCAATAATAATCATCTCATTATTTCTATTCTACAATATGAAACTCGTTCTCTGGTGTTGATAGCATGCGTAACATGTTGGAGTGATTAGCTTCAATGAATTATGTCGATTTAGCTAGTATCGTGACATGTCAGCACTCTTGAGCTTGGCACTGAAATGGCGTTCTCTTTTGCATTATGCCTGAGATAGACTTGTTCTTGTGTTGTAATCTCGATTTCTAGGTTATGATGGAATGTGGTGAGCATGTGAAACACGATAGGATTAGGGTGTCAGGCATGGAGATTGGACACGTGACCAAGAGAGCAGGTTGCTGCCATGACGGATTTCTGACGGAATTCCGTTTGGATTTCCGATCCTAACAGAGAGCAGTTATCATGCTCTCATGCTCGTCTCTTGTGTTCACATATACCTTAATAATTATCCTAGCTTGTTCACTAGCTAGACATCTTCTCTTGAGGTATCGTGATCTCGTAGTTGTCTTTGGTGACGTGCAAATAGTGACTTGGCAATCATGAACACTCGAGGACTTGATACTTGTATCTCTTTTTATTTCATTATTAGGAAAGGTCCTTTAGTCCCACATCGGTTAATGCAATACAAGTACACCAATACTTATCATATAAACAGGGACCAATATCCTCTCACTAAAACATCCCATCATTCGTTCTTTGTTCTTCTACAAACCTTTACTTTGTAGATATTATGAAGCAATTAAGATAAACACCTGCGAGACTGAATTTGTTATCAAGGAAATAGAATGTGGGGAATATCTCGAATAGAAGATCTACACCAGATGCTTGTTATGATGGTGTGGAGAGGACAATTTGAAACTTCAATCTCAATGATCTCAAGAAGGGAGCCTGATGTAGGATGGTTTGGTCTTGATCAAGACTGAATGATGTCCAAGGATGACAGACTATTTTAAGCATAGCATTCAACCATAAACATGGATTGCAACGATTCGCAAATTTTTGCATAGTGGGGTTGTCCTTCAAATTTTTGGTACATGTTGAGAATCAATAAGGGACTTTTAGTCCCACATCGAAATATCGAGTATGTAGAGGAGCTAGACTCCCTATAAGTAGTGAAGTAGTCCATCAATAAAAATTATCCAACCATTATTTTCTACATGGTATCAGAGCCATAACCCTCTCTCTCCACAAAAAAAACAAAAAAAATTTCCCCCCTTGCCGACCCCCCCCCCCTCGCCGACACCCCCTCAGACGGCTGCTAAATGCTTTATTTGCACCAACTCTGTTCCTCGCTTACGCCGTTTGGAACTAACAAATGCTTTATTTGTTATTCCTTCTTCACATCGCACCGGTGCTGGCCAAGTTATTCCTTCTATACAGAGACTGCTCATGTCTTCTCTGGTGTCCTGACATGTTCACTTTACATGCGCGCGCCGGTGCTGGCCAAGTTAGTAGCGCATTCGTAAAGTCTGTGGCGTCGAAGAAGACGACGAAGACGAAGAAGACGAAGAAGACGACGAAGTTGGGGTAGTTGCAGACTCCGAAGTTGCCGACTCCGACGTCGAAGACGACAAAGAAGACGACGAATAGGGTTCACAGTTGAAGAAGCCATGGATTCGATCAGTGACAAACTGACGGCCGAAGAGATGAAGGCCTTGGTTGATGATATATTATCAAAGAGATTAACCGAGGCAACCCCACGTGTGATCCATACTGATGTGGATCCGTCACCTTACAAAATGGGGAAGCTGGAGAAGCTTGAGACGAAGTTGGAAGGAACATCCAACTACTTGAAGTGGTCGCGGCAGGCGATGCGGACGCTGAAGGGACGTGGCTTGGTTGGCTATGTCACTGGCCAAGCCAAGGCGCCAGCCGATCACTCCGCAAAGGAGTTTGCTGTTTGGGAGATTGTCAACAACGTAGTGGCTGGGTGGTTGACTGCCTCATTAACCGACCAGGTGTCGGGCAATGTCGAGGCAATGGAGGCTGCTGCTGATATATGGCGGACTCTAAAAGATATGTACTCCAGCTCGGGCAACCCTATGCGGGTCTTTCAACTGCAAGATGAACTCGATAGGGTGGCCCAAGACGAACGTACCATCTCTGAGTACGCAGCCCTGTTGAAGAAGTACTGGTCTGATCTGGATCATTATGATCCTCTTAGGATGGAAGATGCACAAGTCGAACCGGCTTTCGCAAAGTAGTTTCAGACGTTCCTGCCTTATATTTCGCGGCAGCGTATGATGAAATTCCTGAAGGGACTACACCCTGTGTTTGAGCAGAGACGGAATATCCTCCTATCCCAACCCACGCTTCCGACCTTGGAAGAAGCTATAGCCGTCATGACACAGGAAGAAGCTCGACTGAAGTTGATGCCCAACAAGGGATCCTACCAGGGGGAGCAAGCCGAGGTTGAAAAGTCTGCCCTTGCTGCCTTCAACCAACCTCCATTTGTGGGTGGTGTTTGCCACAATTGTGGTGACTCCGGACATTACATCCGATTTTGTCCAAAACCCTTGCGAAATCAGTCTAATGATCGAGGACGGGGTCGTGGAGGCCGACGTGGTAGTAGAGGAGAATATGCTGGAAGAAGGGGAGGACACAAAGCAAATCTGGCAGAGAAAGGGGGCGAGAATCAACTGGCTGAAATAACTCCGCTTGAGCGGGAGTTCCTTGAGAAGTTGCGAGGCACAAAGTTGGATTCGGCCGACAGTCCTGGGGCGTCTTCTACCTCGGAGGATCATATCACTTGCTTTGCCCAAACCAGCACCGGTAATCCTGCACGTGCTCTTGCATCTGTCCATCAGCCAGGATGGATTATGGACTCTGGGACATCTCGCCATGTCACGGGATCCCGTGGTGCGTTTCAGGACTATACTCACCTACCATTGCCGGAGAGTATTCAGACCGCTGATGGTACATCCAGCCCTGTAATGGGTAAAGGCACTGTCGTATGTACCCCTTCCATCACTCTAACCAATGTCTTACATGCTCCGTCTTTTCCTGTCAATCTTCTATCAATTAGTGCCATTATACTTGATCTTAACTGTACTGTTTCTTTTGACATTCCTACGGTGACTTTTCAGGAGAAGGGGACAGGACGACGACTTGGGACTGGCACATGGCATAAGGGACTGTGGTATTTAGACAGGACTAAACTGGACAACGCATTGGCATCCTTGGTAGCAGACGCACAACCAGAAGCTTCCTGTCGCAGTGTTGAAGCCGACTTGCTACTCCACCACCAGCGTGTCGGTCATTCCTCTTTTAAAGTTATTAGTCGAATGTATCCGTCCTTATATCAAAGGGCTAATAAAGAGAAGTTATTTTGTAATGCTTGTGAGTTGGAAAAACATACCAGAAGCTCGTATGTGAGCTCGGGGAATAGGAGTTCAGCTGCTTTTGACATGATACATTCGGACGTATGGGACCCTTGTCCTACAACCGGAATTAACGATTTTCGATGGTTCGTCACCTTTATTGACTGTTATACCCGCGTGACATAGGTCTACCTTATGAAGAATAAAAGTGACGTCCTTGAGGCCTTTCGGGATTTTCATCGCCGGGTGGAAACACAATATGGCGCTAAAATTAAGTGTTTCTGGTCTGACAATGGGACGGAGTATACTAATAAGAGGGTTGCTGAGTATTTTTCCACTCATGGAATACTACATCAAACTTCATGTACTTATACTCTGGCACAAAATGGTGTGGCTGAACGAAAGAACACACACCTGCTGGAAGTCGCACGGACGATGATGCTGGCTATGAATGTCCCGAAACACTTATGGGGGCAGGCTATATTGACGGCCTCTTACCTCATCAACAGAATGCCATCTCATGTATTGGACTGGAAGACACCGTTGGAGATGCTTACTGGGGCAACTACATACACTGTTCCACCGAAAGTTTTTGGATGTATGTGCTTTGTCCAAGATAATAGGCCAGGCGTTGGCAAACTGGATCCTAGAGCAGTTAAATGTGTCTTTGTCGGTTACACGGCGACTCAGAAGGGATATGCCTGTTGGAGTCCAGTCGAGCGGAAGATGTTTGTAAGCATGGACGTTACATTCAGAGAACTCGAACCATACTATGGTTCGGATGAAGGTTCAGCATTTGGTGACACACCTAACACAAATGGTGTTAGATGTGAGGGGGAGATAATAAGCCCAAATGTGGTCGTCGGATCGGTTCCGTGTCCGATTGTAGAAAACTGGACGAAAGGGGGAGAGCACAGTGACTCGGATACAGAGAATGAAGAAGAAGATACATATGTTACGCAGGGGGGGCAGCAGACAAGGGAAAAGGAGCTCCAAGTCTACAGAAGGAGACAACAGAAGTCCAGTACTGTGCCTATGTCGTGCCCTGTGCCTACTGTACCAAGTCCTTCGTCTACTCCTGCTCTAACTCTTGAAGATGTTGCCCCCGCACTGAATCACTCGGATTCTGATGCGGATCTCTCCGACTCGGATGGTATGATCTCTCCACCACCTATTGCTCCCTTAAGGAGATCTTCTCGCATCAATGCGGGTAAGGCTCCTGCTCGTTTTGATGATTACGAACATGACATTGCCAACTTCTTATCTTATTCTAACATTTCTTCGAATTATCGAGCCTTCATTGCATCGTTAGACTCTACTTCGTTGCCCAAGTGTTGGCAGGAAGCAAAGAAAGATCCAAGGTGGAAAGCTGCAATGATGGAAGAACTTGGGGCACTGGAGAAAAATAAGACATGGGAGCTGGTTCCATTACCCAAAGGGAAGAAAGCTGTGGGATGCAAATGAGTGTACACAGTGAAAGAGACGCCAGAAGGAAAAGTAGAGCGGTACAAGGCGAGGTTGGTTGCAAAAGGATTCACACAGTCATATGGCACAGACTATGATGAGACGTTTGTCCAAGTAGCAAAAATGAGCACCGTGAGAACTCTGGTCTCCATTGCAGCGAACTATGGGTGGAGCTATACCAGCTGGATGTGAAAAATGCCTTTCTTCATGGGGACCTGCAAGAAGAAGTATACATGGAGCTTCCGCCGGGGTGCTACGCGACGGAATCAGACGGAGGGACGTCGCAAGGAAAGGTGTGTAAACTGAAGAAGTCGCTATACGGGCTCAAGCAATCTCCTCGAGCCTGGTTTGACAGATTCAGAAAGGCTGTTACAGGCATGGGATACCGTCAAACAAATGCAGATCATACGGTCTTCCTCCAACATGCAAGAGGCCACATTACTATACTTGCTGTATATGTGGATGATATAGTGATCACTGGTGATGATGAAGTCGAGATCACTAAGCTGAAGTCAAAACTCGCGAAGGAGTTTGAGGTGAAGGATTTAGGAGCGATGAGGTACTTTCTAGGTATCGAAGTGTGTGAAGGCGAACAGGGAATTGTTCTATCACAAAGAAAATACGCACTAGATCTGCTGAAAGAGACAAGGATGCTGAGATGCAAAGCAGCCGTCGCTCCAATTGACCAGAAGTGTAAGTTTGGAGCAGAAGCAGGAGAGCCTGTTGATCGTGAAAGATATCAAAGACTTGTAGGGAGATTGATTTATCTGGGACACACTCGTCCTGATATCTCATTTGCGGTGAGTATAGTGAGTCGTTACATGCATGATCCAAGAAAGGGTCATATGGAAGCAGTATTTCAGATCTTGAGATATCTGAAAGGAACGCCGGGAAAGGGGCTATTGTTCAAGAAGAATGGACGCATAGAAGTTGAGGGATACTGTGATGCAGACTGGACGAGCTGCATAGACGACGGAAGGTCTACCACGGGATACTATGTTTTTGTATGAGGAAATCTGGTCTCATAGAGAAGCAAGAAACAGTCAGTGGTAGCACGGTCGACAGCTGAAGCAGAATACAGAGCAATGGCTCTGGGAGTGTCAGAGTTGTTGTGGGTGAAAGCGTTGCTGACAGAGTTGAAGCTGGACAAGGGAGCACCATTACGTCTTCTGAGCGATAGTCAAGCTGCAATAAGTATAGCTAACAATCCAGTTCAGCACGACAGAACGAAGCACATCGAGATTGATCGATTCTTCATCAAGGAGAAGCTAGAACAAGGGATACTGAAGATTGACCATGTCCGCTCAGAAGAACAAGTTGCAGACTGTCTAACTAAGGGTCTTAGTTCATTAAGTCTGACGAAGCTATGTAACAAGATGGGGATAATCAATATCTATCGCCCATCTTGAAGGGGAGTGTTGAGAATCAATAAGGGACTTTTAGTCCCACATAGGAATATCGAGTATGTAGAGGAGCTAGACTCCCTATAAGTAGTGAAGTAGTCCATCAATAAAAATTATCCAACCATTATTTTCTACAGTACATAACTAATGTGTCAATAAGTGTTCTATCTAGAGATGGTTTTGGTTTTCCACTTTTTCTCTGTTTATAATTCCATCAAGTACAAGTTATCTTATATCTATATAACGCACATAAAGGCAATCCTTGGATGCGTCATCTTTACTAGAACTGCCAATATCTTCAGTGAATTATGTCTATTTGCTTGGATTCAAGTTCTCTTGTTCAATTCCGAGATCATCTTTAAGATTGAACACTTCAGCTTTCAATCTTTCCCTCAACTCCACTTGCATTCGTTGGTTATCATCAACAAGCCAAAGATGCTACTTCCCTGGCTTATTATTTGTCTTTATCTTTTTTTTAACCAATATACATAAAGCATAGCTTTATCAAACTTTTTGTCATTCTGTGGAACATGAAACATAAGTTGGACTTCCACATTGCTACTTCATTAAACTCAAAGAAGCTCTAATATTATTTTTCATTCATTTCCATTATGATTACTAAAATAAAAATAATGCCTTCCTCTGCAAATAATTAGTATGACGTCCATGTTCTGGTGATAGGATTGTACTAATAACATCAAGTTTACATCTTTTTTCTGGACGATAATACCTATAAAGATAGGAGAACATTTTTAGCACTTTTCCTAGCAACTACAAGTAAATGTCTGAAGGCTAAGAAAATCACTATAGTGTATGAGCAGTGCTAAACTACCATGCGAAAGACCCTCGAACAAAACTAATACAATGAAATGAAGCTAGTTAGACTTACACTGATCTGTTTTAGGTGGCCAGAAAACGTAGACAATGACTGGGTCAAGGACTGCTCATCTCCAATATCGGCATAAATTGCATCAAACCATGGGATTTTAACTGGTTCTTTGGCGAGAACATAAACACCTGTATATCAAAACGTTGAAGACCATGAGCACATTGAAACCTGGAGACTGTTATGAGAAATTGTTCTCAACGGAACTCCAGGAGCTTAACTCCGGAAGCTATAGAAAATCATTGGACTTCCGAATGTAGGAAGACAAGAATAACTTAGAAGCAAAGTGGTGATCCCACCACATTGATGAACTCAACCATCCGACGTGATTATAGTCTTCAAACCTATCTATACAGAAGGTTGTCAAGTCTATAAAACTTAACAATTCTTTTACATTCTGGTAAATAAAATATTTCCAAACGGAAACTATAAATCTGCATTATAAGATGCATAGTTAATGATTTAATGATTTATTTATATGGTTTTACATATAATTTTAAAAACATGAGCCCTTCCTCTAGCGACTTCAGCTCTGCTAGGGTTTCCAAGGAAATCTAGCTTCTTCACCAGGCCTCAGATCTAGGAAGCACTTGCCTTCAAGTGATTCCCGCCTTCCTGCAAATGAAGATCAGGACCCAACATTTTTGGTAGATAAAATATTTCCAAACTAAAGTTATAAATGTCTGTTATAAGATGTAAAGTTAATGATGTAAACAAGCATTGGCTCAAGATGTATAGTTAATGATGTCAACAAACATTGGCTCAAGTAGTCGAGTCTCAGACACGTAACAAGCCGGAAATCGAATCAGAATCAAAGGTTTGAATCACCGGGGTGCAATATACGCTTAAATATTAAAGGGGGAGGAACCAAGGTTCTAAATGGCAGTAGGCTGGTGCGCGGTGGAGAGAGTCCGCCTACCGCCTAGGCGGTTGATATATTTTGGACATTTTTACTATTTTACCTCTGTTTTTTTTTTGCATAATATACATATTTTTAGGGTATTCCATGCATAACCAAGTTGTAGAACGAAAATTTATGAAGTTTTAGTTTTATAAAAGTGAACCATAGGCCCATAATACTTGCAAAGCCTTTTGGCCAAAACATCTTGTTAGATATTGGTCCGCCTAGGCGCCCGCCTATGCCGCCTCACCTCTACCTACCTTCATTGGTCGCCTACTCCATGGCCTACCTAAAAGCCGTGCGGAGAGAAACCGTCTACCGCCTAGTAGCCGCCTAGGCAGCCACATCAAGCACCATTTATAACACTGGAAGGAACCGAAAAATTCAAATAGCGGCTGATTGAGAGTCGGGACCTCGAGGGATAACCTCCGTGCTTAATCGAAGCATAGATTGTAATACAATCACCTTCCTGCAAATATATATATATATATATATATATATATATATATATATATAGGATTGGACCTTGGCTCTTTCCAGCATTCAGGTCCCCGACCCCTCGATGCAGCAGGAGTCGCACGCGACCGCGCCTAGGGTTTTCCTAACCCCTCCTCCCCGATCGCCGGACCCACTCGCAGAGGGGAGGAGGAGGCCGGGGAGGAATGCAGGGGGCGGGCGGCCCCCTCTGACAGGCGGCGGCGGATCGGGAGGACCCCCGCTCGTGACAGGCGGCGGAAGCGGGGGGTCGGGCGGCCCCCGCTCGTAACAGCGTCAGTTCGGAAGGGCGGGGCGAAGGCGAAGGGGGAGCGGCCGACCCTCCCCAGGCGGTGGCGGAGGGCAGGGCGGCCCGGGTGGCCCCGACTTCGCCGGCGATCAACGGAGATGCTCTTATTTTTAAATTTGGATCGGGATCCGGGGCTCGGGATGGCCGGTTAGAGGACGAGGGTTGGACGACGGTGGTGAGACGGCGTCCGGAAGGGAGAAGAGGGACTCAAAATCAAGTAATGAGTCGGACGGCCCCTGGGAGGAAAGGGAATATGTCTACCATTAGCAGAGGTGGCACGAGACGACAGGGAGGAGGACCGGGGCGTACTGCATCTGGATGGTGGCCGAAGGCGACGGCGGCCAAGAAAGGAAAGAGTACCGCTGTAGATGCCGGGAGTCAGAGGCCTATGTCTGCTACTCCCCGGGCGGCCACAGACGGGCCTCGTCCCAAATCCTGGAAGGATGTTTGTATGCCGGGTGTGAACAAAAGTCCGGTGTCGATGGAGTATGTGCCACCGATGCAGGTAGGAGGAGGCCTCCGAGCATATTTTCCAGCAGAGGAGATAGCGGAGGTTACGGACTTCTGGAAGAACACGTTGGTGATGTATGTGTTGGAAAGTAAACCGTTCTACGGACATATACGGGGATATACAGAGATGGTATGGCGTCCCAAGGGAAGCATGAAGATCTTCTCCCGTGAGAATGGATTTTACTTGTGAAATTCGGTTTGGAGGAGGATGTGTCCAGGATCATTCAAGGAGGGCCCTGGTCCTTTGATGGGCGGCTCATTATCCTGAAGGAGTAGACACCGGAGTTGAGATGTGAGAAGGAGGTGCTGAATGTGATCCCCGTCTAGATTCGCTTTCCTGAGTTCCAGGTGAAATACCGGAGCAACCCTTTGCTGATGAGATTAACTAGCTTGGTCGGTAAGCCGAACAAGGCGGATGAGGCTACGGCTTTCCTTACCAGGCTGATGTACGCCAGGGTATTTGTGGAGATTAAGGCTGGGACGGAGCTTCCGAGTATGCTCGAGTATCAGGTGGCGTCCGGGGAGGTTCTGACGCAGGCCGTGGAGTATGATTGGGTCCCCCAATGTGTTTCCTCTATGCGTGCTTTGGTCACTCTTCTAGTGCTTGCCTGACTAGAGGGACGGAGACAGCTAGGTCCTCGACTGCGCAGATGGAGGTAGCTAAGCCAGAGGTAGCGTCCAGTCCCATCACCAGAGTGGCGGCGACAGCCAGGCCGACGAAGGACTCCCTGATGGAGTGGACCAGGAGGTCAGAGACTGACATCCCGCCGAGACAAGAGGGTTCCCAGGGCGCGATGGTCCCGTTCAGGCCCCAGAGGATTATGGTGACCAGGGGAATGAGTTCTCTGGTTAGCAGACAGGATGTGATAGAGACTTCTATAGTGGAAAAGGTCTATGGCAGGAAAAGGCATGCCCTGTCCCCACGGGAAGATGAGCTCCGGCCAGGGGGGCTAGATGATCAGACCGTGGCCAACCCAGATTGGACCTTGGCTCTTTCCAGGATTCAGGCATATCTTGCTCCCTCCTCGGGGACGGTGATGGGGGAGGATATAGATTTGACGGACAGGACACTTTCTTCGGGTGTTAGTCCAGATGGAGTTCAGGAGGACCCAGCATTAATTAATTAATGTCGGTCCTTGCCTGGAACATTCGTGGAGGGTGTTCCATTGGTAGATGGAGGGAGATTAGTAGTGTTCTGAAGAGGGAGAAGTGTGACATTTCAATTCTGCTTGAGACGAAGATTAGAGGGACGACTATGCTATCTCGCAGGACTCCGGAGAACTGGAGGCAAACTCACAACCTGGATCTCTGCGATACGGCCAGGATCTGGGTTCGGTGGAACAGAGATAGTTGGGAGGGGGAACAGGTGCTGATGTCGAAGCAGCTTATCGGCATATCTTTTATAAACAAAGGAGGATTCCGCTTCATTCTTGGCACAGTTTATGGGCACAATGATAGGCGGCTTCGTGATACCTTGTGGGAGGACATTGTTCGCATAGGATGGATGGCGGAGCACCTGCATCTCCCTCTGCTGCGTATGGGAGACTTCAATGCCATGCTTCATCGGCATGAGAAGGTGGGAGGCCGTCCGGTGCCGAATCCGATCCTATACGACTTCCAGAGGTGTCTCCTCTTGTCTGGGCTGAGGGAACTGGAGGGGATGGACACATCTGGACCTGGCACAATAAGGCGGTACATAACAGGATCGCCTGTCAGCTTGACCAGGCTTTAGGAAATAGCGAATGGTTTCGCTACTTTCCGAATTCCAGGGTAGAAGGGTTAGCGGCGGGGACCAGCGATCACTCTCCTATCCGGGTAGGTCTCTCTGAGAGGCCCACTTGGAAGACTCGGCCATTCCGGTATAACAATGGCTGGTACCTCTCTGCGGGATACGAGGAGGGAGGGCTGCAGCATACTAGGGAGGGCACGGCTCAATTTCGCATGGTTCACAAACTCAAACAGGTCAAGAGAGCTATTCGGGATTGGGTGAAGAAGATGCCGCGGTCTTCCCTGGAGGAAAAGGAGGCCGAGCTCCGAGAGGCCCAGGAAGCTCTGCAGTCTGACATGCTAAGCGGGGAGTTGGCGGCTAGGGAGAGGGACCTGATTGCGGAGGTCAACATTATGAGACTTCAGCAGGAGATTAGTGCAGCCCAGAGGGCCAAGTGTTCTTGGCTCAAGGATAGTGATCGTTGTACCAAGTTCTTATATGATGTGATCCGTTCCAGACAGCACCGGAACAGCATCTCCAGGCTGCTTAATGGCGAGGGCAGGATTGTTGGAGACCCAGTAGAGATCCAGGAGGAGGCAGTCAGGTTCTACTCGGACTTATACCAGCAGACAGATTATTCCATCACGTTCCCAGGGCTTGTCACGAAGCGGCTGGTGACACACCATGGGAATAGTTTGCTGCTGGCCCCTATGAGATTGGAGGAGGTAGAGGCTATTGTGATGAAGGCAGATCCTAATAAGGCTCCAGGGCCGGACGGCTTCTCTTGCGGGTTTTTTAGGCGTCACTGGGGTGAGCTAAAGTTCTCAGTCCTGGAGGCGGTGCAGGAGTTTTTCTTGGAAGGGAAGTTGTTGAAGAAGCTGAATCACACATTCTTGACCTTGGTTCCGAAGGAGGGTGCGACCTCCCTCGCCGACTTCAGGCCTATTGCGCGTTGTAATTATCTATACAAGATAATTACTCACCTCATGTGTCGGCATATGGAGAGGATTATGTAGGGCTTGGTGTCTCGGAATCAAGCGGCTTTCATTAAGGGACGCTCGATTGCTGAGCACAGTCTTCTTGCACATGAAATGGTGAGAGATTTCAACAAGTCGGGGGTGATGAAGGCTTATGTGAAGCTGGATTTGCGAAAAGCCTATGACACGGTCAACAGGGACTTCCTCTGCCACCTTATGCTTGCTATGGGATTTGATGAGAGATGGGTGGCAAGGGTGAGGGAGTGCATATGCTCTCCCACATTTTCGGTCCTCATTCAGGGTACTCCATATGGATGCTTCTCGAGCAACAGGGGACTGCGGCAGGGGGATCCTCTCTCCCCGTACCTGTTCACTCTGGTGATGGAGTACTTCACTTGTATAATGGACCTGGATGTGCACAGTAGGAAGATTGTTCCTCTTTTCAGGCAGGTCAAGCCGGTGGTGTCTCACTTGATATATGCTGACGACCTCTTGGTGTTTTTGCATCCTTCTTTGAGGGGGATGAGGGCCCTTTCAGATATTATGGAGGAGTTTGGAAGATTGTCCGGTCTGCAGCTGAATAGAGAGAAGAGCAGGGTCTATTTCAGCTCTCAGTGCACCCTCAAGGAGGAACGGGCCTTGCTCTGGGAGTGGAGAAAGGAGAGTTACCGGTGAAGTATCTGGGGGTTCCGTTGACGGTCAATTATGCCAGGGATCAGGATTGTCTTAGCCTGGTGGATTTTGCACAAAGGAGAGTGGAAGGCTGGCAGGCAGTTGGACTGTCCTTTGGTGGCCGTATTGAGCTGGTGAGGTCTGTTATCTCTGGCATAGCTATGTTCTGGTTGCAGTCGATTCAGATTCCGATAGCTACCATAAGGAAGGTGGAGTCCATTTGTGCTAATTTCATCTGGAGAGGAGGTATGCATGCGATCGCTTGGGAACAACTCTGCCGGACCCGGGAGGAAGGAGGAGTGGGGTTGCGACCTCTTCGGGCGGTTAGGGAGGCATCTGGGGTGCAGATGGCGTGGCGGTTCATCAAGGAAGGTTCCCTTTGGGCAGAGTGGCTGGCTAGCAGATATGTGCGACGGATGAATTTCTGGACATGCAGGATTGATAACAATTTTTCGGTCTCATTTAAGGCTATCCTTAGGTGCAGACCGGTTCTACAGTCCGCTATATGTAGGATTATGAAAGATGGGGCGAATACTGATCTCTGGCTGGACCCGTGGATGGGAAATAGCTCCCTTCTGGAGATCTTGGGTGCACAGATAGACAGAGAGGCGAGCAGGGGGGTAAAATATAGTCGGATCATCAGGGATGGGAGCTGGAGGCCTGAGGAGTATCCATTCACGGCTCAGTTTGGAGAAGCGATTCGTCGGATCACTATCGATACTAGCCAGCCTGCGGACTCCTGGAGTTGGATTGATCCTGGTTCGGTTGGAGGGTCAGGGATATTCAGTTTTAAAAGTTGCTATAATCTGGTTCGGACTCCACATGACAGGATTGCGGATTATGACTTTATCTGGGTGAAGGGGATTGCCCGCAAAATGCAGCTTTGTTCATACAAACTAATTATGGGCAGGTTAATGACGCGGGAGAGACTTATCAGGTTTGGGATGCAGATTCCACATCCGAATTGTATACTCTGTACGGGTGACGCGGAATCTATGGGTCGCCTATTCTTTGAGTGTCCGTTGACTTGGCACATCTGGGCGGAGCAGTGCATGCGATCGATGGGTGGAGTTGGTAGTGCCAAAGATATCCGGGGGATCCTCAGCTGGATCATAGACCGCCGAGGCATGGACCCTGGGTGGGCCAAGATGGCTAGAGTTGGACTTGCAGCATCTGTTTGGCATGTCTGGAGGGAGCGCAACAGACGTATCTTTGAGGGACTGGC
This sequence comes from Iris pallida, assembly GCA_029216955.1. Lineage (NCBI taxonomy): Eukaryota > Viridiplantae > Streptophyta > Magnoliopsida > Asparagales > Iridaceae > Iris > Iris pallida. The sequence continues at coordinate 16,965 of JANAVB010005135.1, forward strand.
TACTCCGCTAGTAGGAATTCTACATAATATAGAATTCGATGTATCTGTAATGGCCCCTTAACTGGAGAGGAAGATGTGAGAATAGTGTATTGTAACATCTTTACCGCAATTTGTGTGGAATAAAATTTACCCTTATTCGAATTTTATATATATATATATATATATATATATATATATATATATATATATATATATATATATATATTGAAATGGATGGAGAAATCGAGCGCTACAGGAGGGGGCGATTTGGGCGATCGCGTTCGCGAAGGAAACCCTAGGGGGTCCCTCCCTTGGGACCCCGGGGCTACAGGAGGGGGCTGGCCAACCGGCGATGGCCTGGCCGAGGGCGCGTCGGCCACAGACGGCCCCGACGATTGATCTACGCGCGGAGGCGGTGGCAGCGCGCGATCTCTAGGCGCGTCTGCACGCTCGGGCGGCGGTGGCGGCGTCGCCTGCTCGGGGGGAGGCGGTGGCAGCGCTGGCACGAGTGAGGCACGGACAGCGCCGGCACTGGTACCGGTGGTGGCTGTCCGGACGCCGGCGGTGGCAGATCCAGCGGCTCGGTTGGCGGGGGTAGATCGACGGCAACGATCGAGGGAGGATCGGTAGGAAGGTCGGACGTCCCAAACAACGGGAGGAATCGATGGGTTCCTGATTTAACTGGAACACCGAGCTTCCAACCTGGATCTAGATCCGGTTCTCATGGAGGCAAGATGCAGGAGGCGGCTGGACTACGGTTACGAGACGCCGGGGAGCGAAGACTGGAGGCAAAGTGGGGGGCGTGTAGACCCACCAAAAGCCGCGCGTCTGCTGGGAGAACGGTGGCATTGCGACGTCTGCTGGGAGACGCCGGGGAGCGTAGACAGGAGGCGGCTGGACTACGGTTACGAGACGCCGGGGAGCGAAGACTCGGGGCATTACGACGTCGGCTAGGAGAACGGTGGACTGGCGTCCCAAGGTGTCTTCGCCGGAAAAAGGAAAGGACATAATGGTGGACCGGGGGAAACTGGGCCAGGGCCATCTCCGTCTGGTGTTGTCCCTCCCCCATAAGGGACGTCCCCTCGGCCTGCGGGGAGGTCCTGGGCTGAGATTTGCAAACCGGAAGGTCCTAAAAGTCCCACCTCTATGGAGTTTGTGCCGCCAAAGAAGGTGGGGAGTGGTTTCCGGGCCTCGTTCCCAGCAGAGGAGATTGAGAAAGTGATAGCCTTTTGGAAAAACACGCTTATTTTATGTCCTGGGAAACAAGCCATTCTACGTTCAGATCCGGGGGTATGCGGCGCGTGTCTGGCAGCCTAAAGGCAGTATGGAGTTCTTTGCTAGAGAAAATGACTTCTATTATGTGAAGTTTGGGGTAGCGGAAGATGTCACCAAGATCCTGCAAGGAGGTCTGTGGACGTTCGATGGCAGGCTGATCATACTGAAGGAGTGGACGCCTGAGTTGCGATGCGAGAAGGAAGTCCTGAACGCTATCACTGTCTAGATTCGCTTTCCGGGGTTCCCTGTGCGGTTCTGGAGCATTCCCCTGCTGATGCGACTAGCAAACTTGGTGGACACTCCGATCAAGGCTGATGATGTTACGGCCTTCCAATCGAGGCTGATGTATGCTCGGATATTCGTAGAGATTCGGGCTGGCGGGGCGTTGCTGAGTTTTTTGGAGTACGAAGTACCTTCTAGAGAGGTTCTAACCCAGAAGGTGGAGTACGAATGGGTTCCACCAACCTGTTCACATTGCGCTTGCTTCGGTCACCTGGACAGGTCATGCCCGTCAGGAGGGGCCCTACCAGGGAGGCCCACGCCCTCCTTCCCTACTGAGGAACCAGGTTCTTCACGGACGACGGAGCCTATATCCGGGGAGGACAGAATGGATGATATCATGCAGGAGGGGGACCGTCCGATGGAGGTCGTGAGTGATCCGAGCGTGACTGTGCCAGCCCAGTCAGTTCCCGCTAGTGGAACGATGGTCATCTTCTCGGCGCAGAGGAGTATGGTCACCAGAGGCATGGTGGCTTCGGATAGAGCAGAACGGAGAGCTGGCGGACCATCTGCGAAGAAATTCTACAGTAGGAAGAGACATGTTGGACTACTGCAAGATAGTTCCCCAAGGGAGTGGAGACAACACACGGATAGGGATGAGGCGTTGTGTGTGGACAATCCGGCTTTGGGCCTTGATGCTTACCCAGGATGCGCCCCATAGTGACCATATAGCAGGGGCGGAGGAGGATATGACAGAGACGGATGTGGTACCACCCCCGGGTACCAGTCCTAGTGACATTCAGGGAAATCTCTCCCTTATTAATTGATGGTGGTTATCGCCTGGAATGTGAGGGGGGCGTGTTCGCTGGGTAGATGGAGGGAGATTTGTGGAGTACTAGGCAGAGAGAGGTGGGACATCTCTGTCCTGCTGGAGACCAAGATCAAAGGGGAGCAGACTCTGACTCGTCGGACCCCATCTCTATGGGCCCAAATTCACAACTTAGCTCTTTGTGACATGGCTAGGATCTGGGTCAGATAGAACACCAAGTCTTGGGATAGAGACTTGATCTTGTTGATGGAGCAGCTGATTGCTATCAGCTTCACTAACAATGGTAGATTTTGGTTCCTACTGGGCGCGGTTTACGGCCATAATGACAGGCGGCGGCAAGAGACCTTGTGGAGCGACATTACCAGGGTTGCTGTTGTTGCTGAATCCGCTCACCTGCCTCTTCTCATGATGGGAGACTTCAACGCCCTGCTACATAGAGGGGAGAAAATAGGCGGAAGACCGGTTCCTGATCCGGTGATGTCTGATTTTCAGAGTTGTCTTCTTCAGGCTGGGCTCTAGGGGCTAACTCGCTCGAGATTTATCTGGACTTGGCATAACAAGGTTGTCCGCAACAGGGTGGCATGCCAGTTAGATAGAGCCCTGGGCAATTGGGAGTGGTTTTGTCGCTTCTCCAACTCTTCGACTGAGGGTATGGCCGCTGGTACGAGTGACCACTCCCCTATCAGGGTTGGTTTCACTGATCGCTCTACGGTGCGGTCTCGTCCCTTCCGGTATAACAATAGCTGGTTCCTATCAGAGGGTTACTCGGAGACTATTACGGAGGGTGTTGCGCATCAGGTTGTGGGGACTGCTCAATATCGGATGGTTCACCTACTCAAGTACACTAAGAAGGCTCTCCGGTCTTGGGTGAAGAGTTTGCCCAAGTCCACTCTTGAAGACAAGGAGGCGGAGCTTCGGGTCGTCCAGCATTCCATGCAATCTGACATGTTAAATGGGGACCTCGCGGCTAGAGAGAAGGAGCTGATTGGGAAAGTCAATACTTTGCAGCTTCAGAAGGAGATTAGTGCGGCTCAGCGCACTAAATGCTCCTAGCTTAAGAATGGCGATCGATGTACCAAGTTCTTCTATGATGTCATTCGCACCAGACAACATCGGAACACCATCTCTCAGCTTCTTGATACCGAGGGTAATCTGATTGGGGAGCCGTCCAAGATCTCAGGAGAGGCGTTCAGGTACTACTCTGAGTTATACTTTCAGACTGACTATCTTTCTGTGTTTCCAGATATAATCACGAAGAGATTGGTGACTCCATATATGGGAATAGCCTCCTGCTGGCCCCTGTCACTATGGAGGAGGTGGAGGTCATTATCAAGAAAGCTGACCCCAATAAAGCTCCAGGCCCGGATGAATTCAGCAGTGGGTTCTACAAACGCCACTGGAATATTCTGAAGGTCCCGGTTCTCGAGGCGGTCCAGGAGTTCTTCTCTGAGGGAAAGCTGCTGAAGGAGCTAAACCACACTTTCTTGACTCTGGTACCAAAGAAGGAGGGGGCGACCTCGCTGGCGGACTTTAGGCCTATTGCGTACTGTAATTATCTCTATAAAATAATTACGCACCTTATGTGCCGGCACATGGAGGGGATCATGCAGGACCTAGTCTCTCCGAACCAGGCGGCGTTCATCAAAGAGCGATTTATAGCTGAGCATAGCCTTCTAGCTCATGAGATGGTGAGGGGCTTTAACAAACCTGGTGGGGAGAAGGCATGTGTCAAGCTGGATCTGAGGAAGGCCTACGACATGGTCAACAGGGAGTTCTTATGCCACCTTCTATCTGCTATGGGGTTTGATGATCGTTGGGTTGCGTTGATTCGGAAATGTATATCGTCTTCCACCTTCTCGGTCCTTATCCAGGGTATTCCGCATGGGTTCTTCAAAAGCAACCGTGGTCTCCGGCAAGGTGACCCCCTGTCACCTTACCTGTTCACGCTTGTCATGGAGTACTTTACCTGCTTGATGGATAGGGCAGTCCATTTTGGGAGGCTTGTCCCGCTGCACAGGAGAGTCGAGCCTCCGGTTACCCACCTCATTTATGCCGACGACCTTCTGGTGTTCATACAGCCTTCGTTGGAGGGTATAAACACGTTATCTGAGATTATGGGTGAGCTGGAATCACACTCGGGACTTCAGATGAACAGAGAGAAGAGCAGGGTCTACTTCAGTTCACTTTGCCTTCAGAAGGAGGAGCGCGCTGATGCACTGGGCGTGGAGAGGAGTGAGCTCCCGGTGAAATACCTGGGAGTTCCTCTGACAGTCAATTATGCCCGAGAACAGGATTGCTATAGCCTAGTGGAGTATGCCAGCGGAGAGTTGAAGATTGGCAAGCTGCCGGGTTATCTTTTGGGGGCGTATCGAGTTAGTCCGATCGATTATCTCTGCCCTGGCCCAGTTCTGGCTGCAGTCTATTTTGTTACCCATGGCTACCATTAGGAAAGTTGAAAGGATCTGTGCTGACTTCATCTGGAGTGGGGGCCTTCATGCGATCTCTTGGAAACAGCTCTGTCGGCCAAAGAATGAGGGAGGTATGGGTCTCCGTCCTCTGTTGGCTATCAGGGAAGCCTCGGCCCTGAAATTGGCATGGCGGTTCATCAAAGGGAGATCCCTCTGGACGGAGTGGATGCAGTCTCGCTATGTGAGGAATGGCAACTTCTGGGGGTGTGGTATTGACAACAACCACTCTGTGACCTTCAAACAAATTCTGAGATACAGAGCTGTTCTTCAAACTTCTGTCAGGAGGATCATGTGTGATGGGGCTGGAACCGACCTATGGCTGGATCCTTGGATAGAGCACCAGTCTCTAGTGGACATTATGGACGATCGAGATCACAGGGAGGTTGGCAGAGGTCTGTCTTGTCGGCACATCATCAGAAATGGAACTTGGAGTCCGGAGTCCTACCGTCATACTGAGGGACTTGGTGAGATTATTCGCGGGACTAAGATTGACCCATCCCAGCCTGAGGATATTTGGGTCTGGGATCCGCCTGGCGTGACTGGAGGTACTACCTCGGGGGAGTTCTCCTTCCAGAGTGGCTACAACCTTATACGTAGTGCCAATTCCCTAATTGGTGATTATGACTTCATTTGGTGCAAGGATCTGGCCAGGAAAATGCAGCTATGTATGTATCGCCTGCTCCTTGGTCGTCTTCTGACCAGGGACAGACTTATCTCTTTTGGGATCCAGGTCCCTAATCCGAAGTGTGCACTATGTGATTTGGAGGAAACGATGACCCATCTATTTTTTGACTGTGGAGTTTCATGGTCCATATGGTCTGAGCAAAACCGTATGCTGGGCGGAGGTATCTCTGGCAGGTCAAATGGAGCAATCATCACGGGTATTCGTGATTGCAGAGGGCGAGGCATGGTCTGGTTCAAGACTGCTAGGATTCGGTTGGCAGCCGCTATTAGGCATGTTTGGCAGGAGAGGAATCGGCACATATTCGAGGGACTTATCACCCCTCCGGTTGGTATCCTCCATAATTTGGAGTTTGATGTAAAAGAAATGGTCGATTGACGGGTGGGCGACCATCATGTTTGTATGTTGTATGAGTATTGACCTATTTTGGAATAAAATTTACCCTTTTTCCAAATATATATATATATATATATATATATTGAAATGTATGCAATTTTATGATATATAGGAAAAATACAAATTGCAGTGTACATCTCTAACTCAGATTACAAGCAATCAAACAAGATTAAGCCCCAGAACATACTAAGACCTTGCATTCTACTAGAGTTATTAGTTTGCTTCTTGCAGTTCTTTGGACATCCCTAATAATTCTTTGTTGTAGCCTATGTTGTATTAAGCGTGAGGCGAGGTGAGACGACGAGGCTGTCGCATCGCTTAATGGCGCTTAAGCGGCGCTTAAGCGATACTTACTTAGCGCCTCACTATTTTTTGGCTCCTACATATAAACTATATAGTATATACACATAAATTTCAATATTTTTCCTTACTACCAGTATATGCATGAATAACAATATCAATTATCAATCAAGCAAAGTAACAATAATAAATACTAGAATCAAAATGCAAACTACAAGCACACAATGCATACATACTACATAGTCATCAAAATACCATTAAACATAAAAGTTATCTATAAAGTTCCTACTTAAAGTTTTCCAACTATCAAACTATGTAAATAACAAAAGATTCGGCTCAGTTTATTAAAAATTATAAAAAAATCAAAAAAAAAAAATCAAAAATCATTAAGCAAGGCGCTACAAAGCGACGCCTAAGCGTGCTTAACCGATGATCGCTTTTCTGGAGCAAAATTTCATTAAGCGAGGCGTCCTAAATCTAAATCTCGCTTAAGCGCACTTTTCACAACATAGTAGCCATTGACTTCTAACAGCTTCCTTATTGAAGATTCTCCTATTCCTTTTGAAACGGATATGCCATCTGGGAGAATTTGAGGGCATGTCTTTCAATAATGAATTCTTTAGTATCATTTTTTGCTTTTAGTTTGTATCTCCTTAATAGTATCTAGAAGTTGTTACTTGTTAGTAGAGCCTATTCGCAATGGAAATGAGATAGGCGCCCAAACTTCTGCTGTAACTCACACTGAAAGAAGAGATGCTGAGATGTTTTCTCTGCCTTCAGGCATAGAGCAAGAGGACTATCCTCTACTGATCCAAATATGAGTAACTGGCTTTTAGTAAGAAGTCTATCTTTGATTGCTGAATAAGTGCAATACACTTTGCCACAATACCCAGGATACCAAAGAAATTCATAACAAAAAAAATTGTTTAGGCAATGTTCGAGATACGGATATCTAGTTCTTACGAGTTTGGATTTTGAGATATCGGATGTCGAAGATTGAAATATCGGATACCAATAAATATATTTTATATTTATACTTATATTTATATTTTATATTTATATTTATATATAATTATGTTTTATATTTTATATTTTTATATTTTATATACTAAATGTCCTATCAAATTTAAATTTCAAGATGTCCTAAATGTTCTATATGTCCTAAAAGGCTAAAACTAAGTAAACAACTAACAAAAAGAACATCCAACATATCATCATAACAAATTAACAATTATAAAATTGCAAGTACAAATAAAAAACTAGCAATATTGTATCAATATACAAACCTACTAACCCGATCAAACCCGACCTGAACATAATTAGGGGGGTTAGTCAATTGCGATGTCAGAATCACAAGAGGTGTTTATGTAATCTAGTGTTAGTCAGTTGTGGTTGGAAAATGAGACTTAAGAAACACCAATTAGTTAATTGGGATTTCAAAATCTCTATAATTGTGATTTTTTAACCACTCTTCCAAATTTATATTGATTTATTTCGTATCAACCACACATTTTTGGCATGTGATTTTTTAATCACATCTTTCTCCTCTTCCTCTTTTCTTAGGTAGAAAAATTTAACACTTTTTTTTCTTCTTTTGTCTCTCCATTTTCTAATATTAGGATTCTATCCATCTTTCGTGGATCTCACCGTAAATAAAAACAATCTTGTTCCCTCCGCCGCCTCAACCAACCTGGACGGGCAAAGCCGTCTTGCCACAAGGAACCCCTCCCAGTCTTCTCTTTCTTATGGCCACTGATTCCTCCTCTATTCTCTCCAGTATTCACATGGTTTTTAATGTTGATCATGTCAATCTTTCGCTTACCTTCTTTTCCTTCGAAAAACATGACAAGGTAGTTCATATACAAGAGCGCATATCGGGTACATCAGTTCATCGCCGACAAATCCAACACCCAATGGTCAACAACGAGCTCCACCGACCCATCACTTCTATCCTGGATCTTGCCCTCACAAGATGCATGGAAGTCATTCTTGCCAACATGTCAATTATTATTTGTTCTTTTCTTGTAATTATCATTTGTATGTATGATAGAGTTGTAATGATTTTTTTTAATATTGTCTATATAACAATATACTTAATCATTATGAAATACTTAATTGTGTAACATTTTATATTGATTTTAGTTTATAATGTAAAGATTTGATTAAGATTTCATTGATGCATTTGAATTCAATGCCAAAACTAAGTATAATATAAGTTAGTTTTATTACTTAGAAATTTTTTTTTAATAATAGTAATAAAAATAATATATTCATTATGGTAGAATTTTAATAAATTCGTGAAAGTGATTTAAGAACACATAATGGATGTGGTTTCATAATCGTAGTCCCAATCCCAATCCCAACGGTTGCAAGAATCATTTTGATCATTTTGTTTTGCTGGAAAACACTCTGATTGTGATTGTGATTATGAAATCACAACCACACAATGTTTTCGAAATCCATATTGACCAAGTCCACCCTTTATTTACCTCTAATATCTTATATTTTCATATACCGCGACATGTAGGTCCATATCATATTGGCCGATATATCAAATTTTGACCAATATATCAGCCGATTTTTTCCAAACTGATATATCTAATATATATGCCGATATATGCTATTTTAAGCCTAAATTCGATATATATTTGTAACACCGTGTTTAGCATAGCCTGCAATATCGGCCGATATTGATACGATACGACCGATACGAATCGCTTTTGGCATATTCCGATCCGATACCAACCGCTAGCAATAGTGTCCGATACCGACTATAGGGGTCGTTTTTTCCGTTCAATTTAACAAATCTCTAAGTTCTAATCCACAAGATAAGTCCATCCCTTAACCAACTCCAACCAACTCAAGAGATAAAATTCTCTTTATTTTGTTTTATACTAACAAACTAAAGAAATCCAAAATAATCGAAAAACCCTATTAAGTCACCAAAATATTTTGAACGTGTCCCAATAATTGAACCTGTGAACAATTTCTATTATATGTTTGTTATAAATAATTGTAATAGTTTGCAGAAAATAATAAATGATTGCAGGGGCGATCATTTTGCTTCTTTGGAAACATCTAGTCCACAAGTTGTTGAAGTACTTAATAGTCCCTGCTGAATATTCTACTTCTTCCACTTCCACAACCCCCAGTACCGCCATGGAGTTTTCTCAGCTTGTCAGAAGCTTCAATGTTGACTAAGTTGTCAAAGCAAAGGCCACTGCCATGGCCGAATTGGAGGGCATCAACATGAGCATAATTCTCGGATTTCACACTTGATTCACCAGGAGGTGAATTTTTCAAAAGCCGAGGAGAATGATGGAGAACAACTTGGATTTTTCGGTTATTTTGGATTTCTTTAGTTTGTTTGTTACTATAAAACAAAATAAAGATAATTTTATCTCGAGTCTGTTGGAGTTGGTTAAGGGATGGACTTATTTTGTGGATAAGAATTTAGAGATTTAGTTTATCTTCTTTTGATTGTTTTGTAGCTTATAGATAGTTTGTAATTTCATAAGTTATGAATCGAAGAATTGAGAATGAGAAATCTATTTTGAGTTTATAATGGTGCGATGTCAAAACCTTAAAGTGGATCTCTCTACCTTAGTTGCTTCTCCGCTTTCGACGTTGACGTCTTCAACGTAGCTTCTCCGCTTCCAATCTCCAACGGTAATCCTAATTATAATTTTCCAATTCTATTATAATTTTTGTGATAAATTTATAATAGTTGTTGTTCACTCTTTAATTAAAGCTTCCGTACTCAAATCTTCTCAAATCCTTAATTTCATACTAATAATTTATTTTTGGGTCTTCATTCTGCATCATTGTGTCAACATAATGGTTTAGTTGTATTGAAGGTTGATAATATTACAATGTGTTGATAAGATTTTGTATCGATGAATTGTAGCCAATGCCATTTGTTGAAGTTTTTGTCAAAGTTGCATATATATAAATTCATAACATTCATCCATATTAATATTATTACATTCAGAACTATTTATTGTGGTTGCACTATGTCTAAAGGCAAGCAAATAAACAATTAGAATATGGTCTCAAACAATCAGAACATTGTCTCATTTAAAATTGTGTCTATTACAAGTAGAATATTATATATCAATTCTTTCTAGCTTCTTAAAATACTTTTTATCATGATTGGTTTTCAGAAACGACAAATCCAACTCCGATATGAAACTATCGGAACTGCCGAAATAAACACTCATAGGAAACAAATGCTAATAGGAAGGCTCCGAAACCGATACTGTGAACCTATTGTTTAGGCCCCTCTAATTAGTGTGTATGTTGTTTTGAAAGAGAAGGCCCTTGTGTTGTTCAGATTCCAGAGCCAATAGTCTTCTTGTCTATCAATAGGAATGATGGCTATCTATTCTTGTAGAGGTGTAGTGAATGTGATTCTAGTTGCTACAGTATTCCATTGTCTATTGGTAATGATACGATCCACAGTCAAGTCTTCATTATAGATGGCGAAGGATTGCAACCCAAATTTGTCTATCAATTTGCCCTGAATAAGACAGGAGTCAAACCACAGTGAAGTACTCATACCATTAATAATAGCTCAGGTCTGTGGTTATTGCAGGTAGAATAGAATCTCTAATTTGAAGAGTGCCCTTCCTACTAGAGGAGTTGTCTTCTTGACTGTCAAGAAATTCCTACCTTTCAATTATTTATTTCTCATCCACACACTCCACTCCATTGTTATTCAGTAGACTCCATGCTCTCTTCATTTGTAAACATGTCGTAAGATAATTGAGATTCTTTATGCCCAGGCCACCCTCTTCCTTAGGTTTTGTAAGTTCCTCCCATCTGATTGCATGTCTGGAGTTGCCTTATATGAAGTTTGTACAGATAGAGTGTAGCATCTTAATCACTAGGATAGTTTAAAGACTTGCAACCAGTACATAGCAATATATAGCAATATTGCCAATCACTGATTTCACAAGCTCAATCATACTAGCATAGGATAGAAGTTTAGCTCTCCACCCATCTCATCTTTTCCTGCATTTGTCAATGAGTTTAGATTCCACTGAGAGTCGATGGCTTTATTGGAGAGGGGTACTCCTAGATAGGTCACACGCAGATGGCCTTCTTCCATCACAAGCAACTGCTTCATAAGAGTCTTGTTCTTACAAAATTTGCTGAAGAATACTTTTCAAGTGCTTATAGCCAAGGTTCAAATATCGATATCCAAATCGGTTTTGGAATACTTCCTCTGAGTATCATTATCGGCACTTTCAGGTCATCAGTTTCTGCTGTTTTAGTAGGTGTATCGTCTTCGTTTCGGAAAACTAAACATGATACGAGGTTTTTTAGAAAACTAAAAAAATATGATATATATAGACATAAGTTTATATTTTATATGTTGTTTCTCGTTCGTTTTAAATTGATATCTTTGTTTGGCTCTACAGCGCTTATCCCACTAGATGAGGCAATGCTTTGCCACCTTTTGTCTGTTCATTGACTATGAGTGATGTAATCACCCTTAAAGGGAGATCCTGGTCCTGATTTGCATCTTCCTGGCTGTCTTGCATATCTCCATGTTGTCCCTCATCAGTATCAACTTCCATCGTTTGATGCCCCTACCTTCTAGCAATTTCCTCTAGTAGCTCATCTGCATTGGAAGGCGAAGAGATTGCTTCCCCTGCAAGTCCCATCGAGTTGAAGTCTCCTTGCGCTCTGGCTCCACTCCAGTGATGGTAAAGCAGCTTCCATACCAGCCAGATTAGGAGCCTCATTATGCTCTGACTCCCTTCGATCTTGTGGCATGGAAGCAACCTTGATTGTTCCAGCCCCAGTGCTTATGGTTCTTCCAGTCTTGCACTCTTAGGTGTAGTTAACTGCTAATCTGAAAACTAAGAAATTTGGATGAAATCCGATCTGACTAAAAAGCATCCTATATCTTTCTCCGTGAGGAGGGACAATTCCAGCAGAAGGTCAACTTTCTTTTTCAGAATTACACATCTATTTTATGTTAGTCTGTATTCCTTTATTCATGAGATAGTTTTCCCCTAGGGGTTATGAGAAGTGTTAAGTTTTAGTTAAGTTTTAGTATTGGGCTTTAGTCTCACATTGGCTAGAATGATAGTGAGAGGGGTTGGCCTCTCCTATATATACATATGTAACTTTCCCTTAATAATAATATCAGAGCCATAACCCATCCACACCTCTCTCCCTCTCTCTCCACAAAGGAAAAAAAAAAATCCCCTAACCATCTCCACCCCCCTCCACCTGCTGCTGCAGCCCCCCCAAGCGCCCCCACCCTCTGGGCCTCGCCAGACCCAGCGCCCAGCGGGCCCACTGCTGCTGCAACTTGCCCCCAGCGCCCCCCCCCCCCCTACCCAAGCTCCCCCCCACCCCGCCTGCTGATCCCCCCCCCCCCCCCTCTAGCCCCCCGCCCCCCTGCTGCAGCCTGTTGCTGCTGCCGCCGCCCCTTGCCCCCCCCCCATCCCTACCACCCCCCGCATGCCCCAACCCCCTCCTACTGCTGCCCTCCGTTTGTCGCCAACTCCATGCACCCCCCCACCCCAAACTCCATGATGCAAGGTCCAAACCCTAACCCTAGATCTTTCCACGCAACTGCCATCCAACATCCTAAAACCCTACCCTAATTCAAGAAAAAAATGTTAAAATTCTCAGAGGGTAAATATTTTGTTATTTGTTGGAACCTCTGACTCTCAACAATTGACTTGAGATTCTCAGAGGGTAAACACTTGGTTTGTTTTCTGGAACCTCTGACTCTCAATATTAATTTCAGGATTTTAACAAAGAGCAGACAAGTTGCTTGTTTTGCATGAATCTTTGTTTCTTTCCTTCCTTGATCTTCATATCAGGATCTCACAGTGGATAACCTGGGTTATCTCTCTATCCTAACTTGTGTTATCCATATTCATCTTTGCTTCCTATGCGCGTGCCGGTTTTGGTCACGTTTCTAGCACATTTGCAAAGTTGATGTAATTATCAAGTTCGAAGGAACAAATCGACAGTTGAATCAGGAATACTGTGTGATGACTAGTACTGGGGCAAATAGCAGTGCTACAGACACTAGTGTCGAGAACGCAATGGCGGGACCAACGGACATTGGCGTCACGATTTCCTCGATTCGTCTTGTCGATCGACGATTGGACGGACCAGAAAGTTACTCGACATGGCGAAAGAATGTCGAGAAAATGCTTCGGGGAATGCGGTTGTCAAAATATCTGACTGACAACCCTCCAGCAGTGACTGATCCCATATTTGAGCAATGGGAGACAGATAATAGTCGAATGTTTACACAGTTGATGAATTCAATGGAACTATTGGTGGAAGACATGGTTCAGAATACAGATTCCGTGAAGGAACTATGGGAGGTCCTGCAGACGAAGTTTGATGGAAAACGCGACTTGCCTCGTATCTACGACTCGGTCGTTGGCGTCTCGAGCAAATCAAGGAGACAAATCTCATAAGGATCACTCCCGCGCCTTTAAAGCCATGACCGATGAAATTGACCGTGTATTACCTCTGACAACGTATATCAATAAAGCAAAGGCTCAACGTGAGCACCTTTATGTCATGGCATATGCAGCCTCTCTCCATCCAGATGCGGATTATGCTCGCTCTAAGAACAATTCTGGATCTGATATTCCATCTCTGATGGAAGCCCACTTTCGTGTCCTTCGGACAGCGAAAGTCGTTGAAACCGCTCCGGGTGATGCTCCAGCCGATCGATCTGCTCTTGGTGCTTTCCGTGTTGGATTTCGTGGTGATCGTGGTGGCCGACGTGGTGGCCGAAATGGTGGCCTTGATGGTGGACGAGGCAATGGCGGTCGAGATGGGGGTAGACCACGCACATGCTTCAACTATGGTCTGCAAGGCCATTTCCAATGGCAGTGTCCTAAAGCTCCTGCCGCCAATGTTATATCAGATACTCCTGATGATGGCATTCGTTCTGTTCAGCTGACTGCAGAGTCATATACAGATTTTCTTGATTTTCAAGCTCAACGTCGCAGTGAAGTATCCACATCTGGATCCACAGCCGGCTACTCAGCGACATGTGTGGTAAAGTCGAAGCAGTGGATGATTTGACTCTGGTGCGTCTTCTCACATGACTGGCGACGCAGGTATGATACGCAATTATGTCTCGGTGGATCGCATTTCCAATAACTGTTGCCAATGGTGGTTCACTAACAGTCCGTGGACGAGGAAGTGTTCGTCTTTCTTCCGGACTATCACTCGAATCAGTATTACATACACCGAAAAATACGTTCAATTTGCTTTCAATTAGTCATCTTACTCGCGATTTGCATTACTCAGTAACATTTTCTCCTGATGGTTGTGTTTTTCAGGACCTAAAGACTGGAAAGACTATTGGTAAGGGACATGTAGCTGGAGGCTTGTACATGTTTAACGTACTTCTTTTGTTGCCTGTACAGGCGTGAAACTCGATCCTTGAGTTACATTGTGACTCGTGTCATTTAGCTAAGCATCACCGGGTGCCCTATCCGGCGAGTACTAATAAATTTGCATCCGCTCCTTTCGGTGCATTCTGATGTATCGAGACCTTGTACGATTGAATCAATAATAGGTTTCAAATATTTTGTTACATTTGTTGATGATTACTCACGTGTCACTTTTATTTACGTGATGAAAAATCGCTTCGAATTATTTTAAATTTGGTGCAATTTTTATGCCGAAATCAAAACACAATTTGGTGTTCCAATTAAATGATTACGAAATAACAATTGTCGTGAGTATCTATCTCGTGAGTTCAATACTCATTTGTCCGACAATGGCATCATCCATCAAACTTCATGTCCTTACACACTACAACAGAATTGTGTGGTTGAGCGTAAGAATCGTCATCTCTAGGAAACAACACGTGCTAATATGTTTCAAATACGTACTCGCAAAAGGTTTTGGTCGGACGCGGCACTTACCGCTTGCTATCTTATTAATCGTATACCATCATCAGTTTTCAACGGTTCTACCCCTTTTTCACGATTATATCCCAGAAGAGAGCCGTTTCCTCTCCCACTAAAAAATTTTGGTTGCTTGTGCTATGTACGAGATATCCGCCCAACTCTTTCTAAATTAGATCCTAAGACAATCCAATGTATTTTTCTTGGGTATCCTAAAGATCAGAAAGAATATTGGTGTTTCTCTCTTACCTTAAAGCGGTACTTTTTTCTCTCGGGACGTTACTTTCTTTGAAACTGAGTTTCCTCCACTTCCGCAAACTTTTGATCCAATTCCATAAATTTATCCAGAAGAGGATTTCTTGTTGTTTCCTATTCACCCACAACAGCCCCCCCTAAGGGTGTCCTCCCCTACCGAGCCAGTATCCGGTCCGACGGTCCGCAAACACCGGTTCAGTCCGTACCGATGTCACAAGAAAGAACATCGCAGATTGTGCCCACAGAATCACCATCCTCCTCTAGCTCCACCGGTTCGCCTTCGTCTGTCCCGGCAACTTGACCTCGTCGTACCTATCGTGATCATCCATTGTATGTTGACAACTACAAAGGGCTTGCCAGCTACACTCAATCCTTGGTAGCTACTATTGATGGGATTAAGATTCCCAATACTGTCGAGGAGGGTCTCAAACATTCCGATTGGCGTGCTGCTATGGAAGAGGAGATGAAAGTACTTCGAAAAAATCATACTTAGGACTTGATAGATTTGCCTACTGGTAAGCAGGCAGTCGGATGCAAATGGATATTTGCGATCAAGGTAAAATCGAATGGCACTCTTGATTGTCTAAAGGCTCGTCTAGTGGCTAAAGGATATTCTCAGACCTATGTTGAGGATTATTTTGAGACATTCTCCAGTTGCCACGATGACATTTGTACGCGTACTTTTGGCACTGGTTGTTCGCTATGACTGGCTATTGCTTCAGCTGGATATCAAGAATGCATTTCTTCATGGGAATCTTGAAGAAGAAGTATATGTGGTGCAACCTCCCGGATTTGTTGCAAGGGAGGGTAAAGTATGTCATCTAGGGAAGGCCCTCTATGGTCTCAAACAATCATCTCGTGTGTGATTTGGTCGATTTAAACATGTTGTTACTCAATTTGACATGTGTCAATTAAAGAATGATCATTCGGTATTCTACCGACAGACATCAGCTGGAAGGATTCTACTTGGTGTCTATGTTGACGACATTGTGATCACGGGAGACGATAGTTAGGGTATTGCAGACCTAAAGAAGTTTCTGAGAGAACAATTTCAAACCAAAGATATGGGACCATTGAACTACTTCTTGGACATTGAAGTCATAAGGGGTAAGTGGAACATTGTAATGTCTCAGAGAAAGTATGTGTTGGACATACTAAATGATGCATGAATGATGCAAGCTAAGGGAGCAAACTCTCCCATGGATCCAGCGGTAATGTGACTTCCAGATTAGGGGGTCCAGATGACCAATCCAGATCAGTATCGTCGAGTGGCGAAAAAACTCAACTACTTGGCGGTCATGACACGGCCAGACATCTCTTTCATCGTAAGTGTCCCAAGTAAATTTATGGCTTCTCTAAGAATTCCACACTAGCAAGCAGTTCTCAGAATTCTGTGCTATCTAGTCAAGAATTTGGAAAAATGAATTCGGATGGAGAATCATGGACATACTTAGTGCTTTATCGATGCTAACTGGGGTGCAAGTGTGACAGATATACTGTCTACATCTGGCTATTCGGTATTTATTAGCGGAAATATGGTATCGTGGAAGAGCAAGAAGCATAATGTAATAGCACGGTCAAGTTCAGAAGCAGAATACCGAGCCATTGCCCATGGTACAACACAGGTGTTATATCTTAAGCATCTTCTATAAGAACTGGGAGAAGAAGCAGGATCTAAAGCAACAGATATGTGGTGTGATAACCAGTCAGCTATCCATATTGCTACTAATATTGTATTTCATGAAAGAACGAAGAACATTGAAATGGACATCCACTTTGTCCGTGATGAGTATACAAAGGGGGTAATAAAGTTTCACCAAGTGAGGACCGGTGATCAGATAGCCGATATCTTTACGAAGTCTCTTTTGCGTCCTCGGGTTCAATTTTTGTGTAACAATCTGGACATGATTGACATCTATGCTCCTGCTTGAGGGAGGGTGTTAAATATTAGTTAAGAATTAGTATTGGGCTTTAGTCCCACATTGGCTAGAATAATAGTGAGAGGGGTTAGCCTCTCCTATATATATGTAACTTCCCCCTTAATAATAATCATCCCATTATTCAACTCTACAAGAAGAATAGTAAATCGCATTATATTATTTTACTTATATCTCGGAAAATGAAAATTTTATAGTGAAGATCTGTTTAACTGTAGACAATATACTTTTACCAACATTTTTGACAGCTTTAGGGGGGGAAGATGTCAACCAACTTTATGGGAAGATGTGGGTGACAACCAACTTTATGGGAAGATGTGCACCCACATCTTCCCATAATCTAGTGTGTTCAATATAAAACTTTTTGAACTCGCGAGTCAATTATTGAACACAACCATTTCCATGATATATATATATATATATAATAAAGCAGAAATTCAATGGGATGAGTAAGTACTGTGAGTTTCCATAACCACATTTGGTGCAACTTTATTTACTTCTTTCAAGGCTTAAAGAACAGAAAATGAATAGAGTAATAATGAACATATTTATGATAACAAAATAGGAAAAAAAAAACTACCTCATTGTCGCAGAATAGCTACCTGTTTTAGCCATCATTGATGCTAGGCCAACTGTTTTTAAGCTAATGGTTTTACCGCCGGTGTTTGGGCCTGTAACAACCAGTACACCAGTTTTTGCAGAAACAACAAAATCTACTGGCACAGGAAGTTCCTTTTCCAACTGAGAAACCTGAAAGAGTAATTTTATTGAGCATGCAATGTATGAAGATATTTACGATACAAGGGAAAGTAATATTGGTAAAATGCAATGTATATACCTGACAAACAAAAGCTAATGTAGAACAGGAAACAAATTTTTGTAAAGGTTTAATATTCACCCTGAGTTTCGTGACTGCAAGATTTAGATTCATATCTTCTGTTGGAAAATATTTACCTTGCAATTTTGCCCTCCGGCTATCCTACAGTTTATAATTATTTCATTAGTGTAACATGAATAACAAAAATGATAACTGACTGTATATAGTTAAATAATACGGTTCGTTGAGGAACCGATACTGAAAACAGATAACACACAGATAACACAACTATCTATCGTCAAAACGATCTTAAAAATTAAATAATAAAACAAATATGTGAAATAAAACTCACAGCAGTAGCATTAGCAACATCCTTTCTGGCGTTATCTATACTCAAATGGTGCTTCTGAAGTAAGAGAGGATGATAAGCTTTTGCCATATACAATTTCCATTCCTTCTGGGGTCGGCCACATAAAGTAGCCGTGCTTAGATTTTTAACCAAAGGGTGGTATCCTTCATCAGTGTTTCTAACACCTGGTAAATATATGCCTGGAAATGTACCACCATACGCAATACTGTACTTTGCTCGAGCAGTGACCTACATTATAGAAACAGTTTCTTAGAAAAAAAAAGAAATTATCAAAAAGAAATTTTTGGATACAATCATGAAAACGTGAAGGGAGAAGTTGACTGTGTCATATAGCACAAATTCCCTAGTCATGTTTTTACTTTCTTTTAGCTTTCATCTTTTAGTCCTTCAGTGGATGGAAAAGATGAATAGCTTCCTATGTCCCCTGTATAAATAGCCTTGGGCCAGATGAATGAAATCAATCTTTTGTTTTTTCCTTTCTCTCCCTATCGGAACCCTCTAGCCTTTGTGGCATGCCTCCCATCTTCCCTAGCCACTTGCCCTCTATTCTAACCCCCAACTCAAACCGTACCTCCAAGCTGCCGTCATCAGAACCCACTAGCTGCAACCCGTCACCTCCCTCAGTTCTTATCCATAACCCTAACCCAAAATGAACCCTAGATTATTTCCCCTAGGCGTCACCCATTCTTCATCACAAAACCTAGATCCTAGATCTAATCCCCAAATCCCAGCACCTCCAACATGAAAACCCATTCCAATTTCAAAAACCTTTTAAGATCTTTGCATATCTGAGCTTTACGAACCCTGGCTTTCTCATTCTTCTTGGGTTCTTCTCGTCCTCTCTGCTGTCACAATGTTGCTCGTCTGCATTGCTCATTGGTTACAAACGAGAGCTACCCTCTTTCCAGTCTTCCCTGACAATAGTCAACTCACTCTGATCATCCCTGACACAGATAAGTCTCCAACCAGCTGAGAAGGGAGGTTTCTCTCTTCCATGTTTCTTCACTATTATTGTTAGGTTCAAGGCCCACACACCTGTGTGGAACTCGACCACCACACTCAGCTGATTAGAACCTCGGCTCTCCCTACCTTCTTTTTCTTCGAGAGAGTACAGCTTTTCTACAAGAAGTGACCATGAATCCCTTCTCTCAATATATTCAACACTGCTCTTCCTTTACCAAGAGTTTAAGTCTTCTCTGCATGGACCAGTTCCTCACTGTTGGAGGCTTCCTAAAGTGATTCCCCAAAGACAACGGGAGAAGAGCTGCTCAAATTGTATTCAGCGTAGACAACTGTGTTAAAAATATTTTATATGTTGGTCTTTGTAAGCATAAATTTATAAATATTGGCCAACTGTGTTAAAAATATTTTATAAGAGTAGAGTGTATTTCAGCTCTCATTGCACTCGTAAGGAGGAACGGGCGGCGGTGCTGAGAATTGAGATAGGGGAGCTCCCTATCAAATATCTAGGAGTCCATCTGTCTGTCTACTATGCAAGGGATATTGATTGCCATAGCCTAGTGGAGTTCACACAACGCCGATTAGAGGTTTGGCATGCCCAAAGTTTGACATTTGAAGGTCGTATTGAGCTTGTACAATCAATCATATCTGCATTAGCCCTTTTCTAGCTTCAGTCCGTTAGTTTACCTACTACCACTATTCGGAAAATTGAGCGCACGTGTGCTAATTTTATTTGGCGAGGTGGGATGCATGCCATAGCCTAGGATCAGTTATGTCGACCTCGGGAGGAGGGGGATCGGGTTGAGACCCCTGTAGGTGCTACGTGAGGTAGCAGGGATGAAAATAACGTGGAAGTTTGTACAAGGGACATCCTTATGGGCGGAGTGAATGAGTAGTAGATATCTGAAGGGAGGTAACTTCTGGACCTACAGGTACAATAACAATGACTCGGTTACTTTCAAGTGTTTACCGTGCCAGCGCGATTCTCTTAAGAAGGCCATGCACCGTGTTATCCGAGACGGGAGGAGTACGGACCTGCGGCTTGATCCATGGATCAATCACAAAAGCCTACTGGAGAGAGTTGGGGATCACATGCTTCAGGAGGCGGATAGGAGGTTACGAGTACATAGTATATTGCGGCATATGGGCTGGCAGCCAGAACGTTACACATTCACGGCCAGGTTTGCTGAGACTATCTGCGGGGTCCCCATGGACCCCGCAGTATAGGAGGACAGCTGGTTTTGGCATCCGCCTACGGCTGGCTCTAGATCTGGAGAGTTTGATTTTAAATCATGCTATGATTTTTTACGCACATCTCATGCCAGACAGGAGGATTTTGACTTCATATGGGTCAGCAGTTTGGCCCGCAAGATGCAACTATGCAAGTATAGATTGCTGCTAGGATGATTTTGACCATGGGTAAATTTGCTCGGTTTGGAGTTCAACTCAACTCACAAACATGTGTCTTATGCAATCAACAAGTCTGAGACCATGCGTCATCTATTCTTTGCATGTGCGACGTCGTGGTTCCTATGGCAGTCACAAAGCATAAAAGGATTGGGTGGACATATCAATATGAGGGTCGTTACAGACATTATTGCTTGAATTCGGACAAAAAGAAACCGAGGTGGTATGAGGTTTATAAAAGCACGTATCAGACTTGCTCCGTCGGTTTGGCACGTGTGGCGAGAGGGAAACTGGCAGATTTTTGAGGGACTCACTACTACCTTTATAGGAATTTTAAATAATATTGAATTTGATGTATCGACTTTGAGGAGGCCAATTGGGGTCTAAAACTGTGAGAGGTGTATTTGATTTATGGATTACATGAAATTTATCTTTTTCATATATATATATAGGCTTAATTGCAACTTGATACCCTCAACTATGTCGATTTTTTACATTGATATCCAAAACTTTTTTACTCAACAACTTAATACCATCAACTATTAAATATTTTCATCTTCATACCCTAAAATTAAAAAAAAAATCCCAAAATGCCCTGGCCCACCCCATGGCTGCCCCCTCCTCCGGCCACCCATGCCCCCACCTCCGGCCACCCACGTCCACCCCCGAGGGCTGCGTCCTTTCTCTCCATGTGTGTAGTCGTAGGGGTCGTACATGGGAGGGCAAGGGTGACCGGAGGGGGCAAGGGGATAGAGGAGGACAGGGACATTTGTCTTATTTTTTTCAGGATATCAAGTTATCCCAAAAAAAGTTCAGGATATCAGGTTAAAAAACCGACATAGTTGAGGGTATCAAGTTGCAATTAAGCCATATTTTTTTACATAGTTGAGGGTATCAAGTTGCAATTAAACCGACATAATTGAGGGTATCAAGTTGCAATTAAGCCATATATATATATATATATATATATATATATATATATATATATATATATATATATATATATATATTTTATATATATATATATATATATATATATGAAAAAAGGTACTTGTTATATATATAATGTAAGGAGTCTATAAGGCAGATCATGGTGGAGACTTAAAGTTCTCCATCACTTTTACATCAAAATCTATATTGTGTATCACTCCAATAGTGGGCGTAGTCACCAACTCAAAAATTCTATTGTTTCTCTCCTTCCATATATGCCAGACTGCAGCTGCCAGCCGAATTCTTGCTGTTTTGTACCACTGGAAACTACGATTCCTTTCGGCTATGATATCTGCCACCTCCTCTCTCCAGCTTCGAGGGCCATGAGTCTATAAGCTGTGCTGAGAACATTGATGTTGCCAAACGGATGATGAGAAGGAACATCTAAAGAATAAGTGCTCCATAGATTTATGGTCTTGCTTGCATAACTCGCACAGGGGTGACGGCATCTGCACACCAAATCTCACTAGGCGGTCCCGAGTAAGCAACTTCCCAAGACAAAGTTTGTACAAGCAAAATTACATTTTGGAGGCCACCCCTTTGGTCCACACCATCTGAGCCAGCTCTATGGGAGGGTCAACCTCCCTAAGAGACGCGTACACGATCGATTGGGGAAAGATATGCTTGTAGACACTTACAAAAAAGAGAAGAATCACTGTCTTTTCTTATTAGCGCAAGGCACCACAAATCGAGTACACCAGAGAGATTCTGCACTGAGAATCCCCGAGTACAAAAAGAATTCTGGAAAATGGGACAATGGAGATCGAGCGGCAGTTGCTCCTTTACTCCGTTGACACTCCGATTTACAAAAGTGGGAGAAAACCTAAAAAAATTGCTAACTCTCGGCTCACTGGAAAGAATGGCAGCAATTTAGCTCTGAAATGCTCTTTGTTTTGTTCATTTGAAGAGGCATATGTCCTCTATTTATAGTCGTTTTGCACTAAAACGACTGTTATGCGCACACAGGAGGAGAATACACTGATCTCCCTGTGGGTGCATAATATTGCTTTGGGTGCATCGGATGTAGGCGCATAAGAACTAGATGATCGTGGGTAGATCGTGGGGTTGACGTGGCCGCATGCTTCAGTGCACGACTGCTCGTGGAGACTAACGTGGCCGCATGCCTCGGTCCATGACTGATCGTGGATGTTGACCGAGTCGTAGAGCTGTTCTGACTTGGGCGCATAGTGTAGGATGACAACTATGCGCCCACCTCTGGAAAAATCATATGGGCGCATACAATTTACTACATGTGGGCGCATAGAATTGCTACATGCGGGCGCATAGTCACTTCTTTATGTGGACGCATAGTATGGATGTTTTCATGCTTCTACAAGACCCCCTTCAAAGTTTTTGATACTCGAACGAGTTCGAAATACTTTGAAAGAAGCATGGAAGACTGTCTTCTTATGGCTCTGCGGGCGCATAACAAACCATCTCTTTCGGCGCATAGATGTTGCCAGGCTGTCAAAGATGATTGTTGAGATCTTCCTCAAAAATCTGAACTGACAGATTCATTGGAACGAAATTTGAAGGGGTCCATCCTTTATGTGATGTCTACGCATAGTCCACATCAGCAAAATAGTGGGCGCATAGTGTGCAAAGAACGAGTCTTTGTGTGGGCGCATAGACCATGTGGGCGCATAACTTCTCGTTCGTGCCTATAAATAGGCCTTGAGGAGAGAGAAAGTTCATTCTCCTCTCTTTTTCTCAAAAAACTTTTAAGAGAATTTTTATTTCTTTTCTGCAATAACATGTCTCCCAAGGCTGTCAAGAAGTCCGCGAAGGGCAAGGAGGCTGCACCGGACGGTTCTCCTCCTTCGACAACGTCTCCGCTAGTCCAAGACCCCATTCTAGGTGAGGCTATATTTTAAAACAAAGTCTCGAGCGTTAATTTGCGACGCTCAGACTTCTCTATGCTTGGGCGCATAACCACTGATATGCGCCCAAAGCAATATACCTTTGTTCAGCATTCTTATGTGCCCACAGAAATATGCGCCCACACACTTGTTGTATGTCATGCGCCCACACAGAACACTTCTATGTTTGAAAATTCTTATGCGCCTACAGGCTGTTTGGGCGCATAGAAACTGGGCGCATAGAAATTTTTCAGTACTTAGCTCTTTTTTCTGTAGAATCTAAGTCTAACTTTTTCCTGTCTTTGCAGTTGACATGGTCGTCCTGGAACTTGGTGGAATTCCTCTCAGCTCTGCTCGCCAAGCTCTTGGTTCAAGCCTCGTCACTACCATGATTAGGAATGTTCATGTTAAGATCATCCAGGACCAGCCTTCAGTGCGAATGATCGCTATGCTTGAACAAGATAAGATATTCCTGAAGCAGATGATAAATGATGAGAAGTTCTTGCTCAGAGGGGCGCGGAGCTTTAAGAGACCGTACTTCTTGTTTGGCGGCCTGGGGTTCGAGGACGGCGAGACGATATGCCTAAAAGACCCTCTGGTGGTCAGGTTGAACAACCTAAGGATATGGTTGCCGTCCATGGATCGCCAATATCCTCTGTCGGCGTTCACCGATCTAGCTGTACGGAGACAGATGAAATGGGACCTAACCCCTGAACTTCATGGGGTTGTCTTCGGAAAGATGCACTTTAACTCCGGTGATCGGAAGAAAGATACTTTTAAGTGTGTCAAGGGCTCCACGTCCTATTCCACAAGGGGGCTGCACCCTGGTGCCGTAATAAACGATATTCCGACCGACCTTCATCCTTATGCTGCCGACACCCTTTCTAATCTGATGATGTCGAAGAATAGGTCGTATCCAGTAGGGAAGCTGCGGTGGAAGGTTGGAGGTACCTCGTTTTGTTTTGGAATGACCTTACTGAATGGGTGCTTTCAACCTATGAAGCCACCCTGAAGGCTGTCGGCCTTTTTCATGCCATTAGAGCCACTCAATATGGCATAAAGACAAATTGGCCTATATTTGTCTCTTTGGCGGAGTTGTACATCATCACACCTGTACCTTCTTCACTCCGGGCGGGGAGATGGATCTGGCTCTTCATGAGATGCAGGAGATATCGAAGCTTACCAGGGGAACAGAGCCGTACGAAGAATGTCCCTTGTGATGAAGAACTCTTAGACCTGGAGAGAGAAAACTCCAAGATGACGGACGTGTATAAGGAGTTATTCTGTCACTTCCTCATCTGTCACAAGATCACAAAGAAGGGCAGGACTGATGGGGCCAATCCCCATACAGAATCTTGGACGGAATATATTTTTGTTAAAGGAGAAGGAGAAGGTCTGGCCTCCTTTTCAATTTGCAAGCCCCTGACGAAGTCCAAGATAGAGGAATTGATGACAGGTCACGGTATCTTTTTCTTTCTCTGTTTTTTGAGAGAAGTTTTTAATAAAGAATCTTTTGGCTTTCGAAACTCATGAATGTAGTTTGTGAAATATCAGAACTAGAGGTAATGTGGACGTAGTAGGGATATTTCTGGTGGGTATTCTGCTGGGAAATTTGATGTGGACTTATTATCCATTTTATATTCAAGATTCTCGAACATAGACAATAAGTTAAAAGAAACTGCTAATAGAGGTAGTGTGGACACAATACAGAGGATGTTTTATATCTGACCAGAGGTAATACGGACGTGGACGGATATATAATATTAAGTAGGAGTCAGTAAATAATTCAGAGGTAATATGGACGTAATTATCTTTGACGAGTGTTTTGCTCAGAGATTATATGGACGTCGCAAAATATTTCTTAATTATGTGAACTCTGTATATGAAGGTTACACATAATATTTCTTCAGGAACTTGTCGTTGATCGGCATCATAAGCAAGTCACCATCAGGCTTATTTAGTCGATACATACCGTTAGAATACACCGATTCTATAACGAAAGGACCTTCCCATTTAGGCTAGAATTTTCCTTTTGTCTTGTGCATCATGACCATTGGTCTTCTCACTGCTAAGACCAGATCACCAACTTGAAAGAATCTTTCCTTCACCTTCTTATTAAAGGCTCTAGAAATGCGTGCTTGGTATAGCTCAATACGCTGTTAAGCTAATAAGCATTTTTCATCTAACGCTTCCAACTCTTGTAGTCGCAGACGGTAACTTTCTTCGGCAGTCAACTCACTGGCTAAGGCTACTCGAAGAGAGGAAATCTGGATTTCTAGGGGAAGAACTGCTTCACTTCCATAAACCAGAGAGGTTCAGAGAAGACACGAACTTCTTGAAAAGTTTGATGATAGTCTTATTCAAAGCTTCTGCTAATCCATTAGCTGCTGGATTGTAAGCGGTAGAGGCTACATTCTGAATTCGATTCTTATCGCAGAACCGATAGAATGCATGGCTCACAAATTGTGGACCATTGTCATGGATGATCCTGCGAGGTAGGTCGAAGCGGTAGATGACGTGATGTTTGACGAAACTGATTACGTTTGATGTCTTTACTTCGATGAGCGGTATAGCTTCCGCCCATTTGGAGAAGTAATCGGTTATAGCCAGGATAAACCGATGTCCTCTGGAGGATAACGGGCTGATTGACCGATGACGTCCACCCCAGGCTTCAAAAGGCCAAGATGCTGTCGACAGGTGTAGAAACTCCGAAGGTTGAATGAAATCAACGTGGAATTGACAAGCCCTACACTTCTTTGCATATTCAACAGCATCTACTATCATCATGGGCGAATAATAACCCATTCGTCTGAGACGATCCTGTAATTTGGGGCCTGGTTGGTGTGCACCACAAATTCCGTCGTGAGCCTCACGTAGTGCTTGTTTGGCTTTTGTGTCTGATAAACATCGTAACAATAACCCATCGTAAAAACGTCGGTACAACATTTTGGTAGCTATATCATAGTAAAATCTGAAAGATCGCCGTTGGATAGACACTGCTTCCTTCGGGTCATCAAGGAGGATTCCGTAGACAGCGTAGTCTATGAAAGGAAATCTCCAGTCTTTGATGTCGACATTCGTCTCTGCTGCGTAGCTGTGATGAATATACAAGGCATCTTTCGCACAGAACAACTCTCGACCAGACATTGTGATCGAATGCTGAGTGTTGGTAGGAACAGCCAAGGAAGCAGCCAGACCGGCTAAAGTATCTGCTTCTATATTCTGTAATCTAAGTACGTGCTCGATGAAGAATCCAGCGAAGGTAGAAGCCAACTCAATCGTCGCTTTGTGATATGGGATGAGATCTTCGTGACGAACTTCATAATCCCCTCGAACCTGCCTAACTATTAGCTTAGAATCACCATAAGCTTCAAGATAGTCAACTCCCAGTTGTTTTGCCAGTTGAAGGCCAATCAGTAGGGCGTTATATTCGGCCATATTGTTGGTGCAAGGTTCTACGAGAATGATCCATAACGCAAACATATAACAAGAAAGGCTTTTCGACTATCGGAGCCACTAACACTGGGGGTCTTGTGAGATACTTCTTGATGTCGTCAAATGTGCACTGACATTGTTCAGTCTAGACGAAAGATACTCCTTTCTTCATGAGCTGAGTAAACGATTGACACCTTCCAGAAAGATTTGAAATGAATCGTTTGATGTAGGCTAACCTTCCTTGAAGTCCGCGTAGCTCTTTGGGATTTCTTGGAGGACGCATATCAAGGATAGCTTTAACCTTCTCCGGGTCAAAATGTATACTCTTTGAAGTGATAAGAAAACCAAGGAACTTGCCGCTGGAGACTCCCAAAAAAGACTTGGTTGGATTCATCTTGAGTTGGTGTGTACGCATCAGTTTGAATACCGTTCTCAAACCTTGGAGGTGGTTGCCCTTCAGACGACTTTTAACTGCAATATCATCTACATAGCATTCCACTGTTTTGCGCAAATGATCGCGAAAAATTGTGTTCATAGCTCGCTGGTATGTCGCACCCGCATTTTTCAATCGAATGGCATCACCGTATAGCAGTATACCCCCAACGGTGTTCAAAAAGATGTGTGTTTCTCATCATCGGAAAACATCTTGATCTGGTTGTAGCCTGAGAACCCATCCATGAAGGACATTCGCTCGAAGCCACAAGTATTGTCGATCATTATGTCGGTGATCCGTAGAGGAAACTCATCTTTTGGGCATGCAGAGTTCAAATCACGGTAATCAATACAGACTCGAACTTTACCGTTCTTTTTCATGACCGGAACAATGTTAGCGACCCAGTCAGGGTGTTGTTTTTCACAAATGAAACCACTTGAAATAAGCTTTTTGACTTCACTTTCGATGGCCTCCTTGATATCTGGTCGGAAACGCCGTTGCTGCTTCACTGGCTTAGCTTTAGACGAGATATTAGACAGTGCATAGCAACTTTAGGGTCTAAGCCTGGCATGTTTTCATAGCTCCATGCAAAGACGTCGATATATTCTCTTATAAGCTGTATAAGAGATTGTCGTTCTTCACCAGACAGACTTTTGCTGATAAAGATTGGTTTAAGAGATGATTCATCTCCTAAATTAATTTGGACGACTTCGTCTTCAGTAGGTGGTTCACGTTATTCGAAACATAACTCCCACCTGGTGTCCATCTTTTGAGCCCATTGTTCGAGCTCAATTGATTGGACATCTTCTGCAATTTGGTTAACTGACACCATGTTGACGGATAGAGTTGCTTTGAACTTGTCTCCAATGCCGGAGTCTGAATCCCAGAGGCAGAAATAAGAAGAATGAGAACAACGATCAACTTCAACGTCTGATCCTTCAAGAGTTGTTGGAGGAGTAACATAACCCAAACCAACACCGTTTTGTTGATAATAGTTCTCGGGTTTGCCGGGAGAAGCAAAGTGACGTATTGGCAATCGTCGTCCTTTACCGTGGTTTAGTCCCTGGTCGCTTTTTATATCATATCCCATGTTCTGGATGATATTCTTGGCCTGCCAACTATATCGGTAAAGCTGCATTTTACTTTAATCATAGTCGGCTTCGGCGTTGTAATTGGGAGTAGTAAAGTCCAGAACGAACTTTCTTTCGCCAATTATTCGACCGACGATGATTAGTTCTTCACCCTTCTTTCTCGCTGGAACGATGAAGTAGCGGATATCCTCTGGCCAGACTATTTCCCGCAGACGGGGTGTCGTGACCGGCATGCAGAGATGTAGTCTTATGCCATGCTCTAAGGCGTACAATGTATCTACGTACTGGTTTACAGACTGGTTGACATCAGAGTAATTCAATGATAAACCTTTACTCAAAAATATGCAAGTTTTTCTTCAAGGATAACATTATCCACTGAAGGTACATTATTTTGAGTATTGATATACTCATTAAGGGCGTCATTATCCGGGACAGGAGTCACAGACTTGGTCAAGTTCAATACGTAGGATAACTCATCAGGATTGGGAGGATGGGCTTCAGCAGGTTTCACCCGAGTTGTTTTGCGGAGAGTGATGGTCAATGGTGCGGCAATATCAGGACGCTTCTTTTTGACCCGGATTGTGAGAGGATTTGAAGTACTTTTTGTAGTAGTACATCCTTTGACTCGGATAACCAGGGGACCGTTACTGGCGGATGAATTAACTTCAGCTTCATCGTCAGCTTCGTTGCCGTCATCCTTGGGATACTAAGATTGATAGAGTACCAAATCTCCATAGTAGGCTTCAATACCCTTAAAAGGATCGACATTGGCAAACTGTCTTCACGATGCCATCATTGTTGACGTACTTAAAGCACTGGTGAAGGGTAGAAGGAACAATCATGTTCTCGTGTATCCACGGACGTCCTAACAAGACGTTATAGGACACATTGGCATCGATTACATAGCAAGCAACCTCTGTCCGGAGATCACCAATCTGGCACTTGAGACGGATCTTGCCCAGAGGATGACTTCTTCCAGCATTGAAAGCCATGATAGTTGTATTGGTTGCAGACAGCTTGTGCAAAGGGATCCCTAGAATTTGGAGTAAACTTCTAGGGATGATGCTGAGGGAGGAACCTGGATCAATATGCATCTGATCCACCTTAATCGCCCCGATATACCCTGTATAGTACAGAGGTCTATCATGACGATTATTTTTTAGCAGCATGTCCTCTTGTGAAAAGGTGATGTTGGGAACCACTTCCATAGTGCTATGGCAATGAGGACAAGAGACCGGATCTTCAGCGGGAGCTTGGACTTCAGCGAGATAAGAGTCGGCATGTAGTAATGCCTCACTTAAAGCTTTACGCGTATCTTTGGAAAGCCGCAGTAGATCGAACAATGACAATCTGGCAGGTGTATTGGCCAGTTGTGCCAGTATGTCAAAGTTGTAAGGCCGATCCATGCCTTCAGGAGCTGGTGACTTCAGAGATTTGTCAAATCGCGTCTCCTTCTGCTTAGCTTTGCCGGCATTTGAGGACTTAGACGGGCGAGCTTCTGAACTTGTGGGGACAGCAGGAGCTTGAGAAGGCATTACGTCTTCTTGTGCGGGGTCATAAGTCCGCAGGTAAGTCTTGCCGGATCGTGTCTCACCAGATAGGACTTCATAAATAGGAGAAGACACCATATGGCATGGCTTGTATTTCTTGCCCCTCTTTGCTTTGGAAGACACTACCCCCTGCTTCATTTCTTGCACAAGGTCGGGATTGACCCACATAATCTCACCACGATCCGTCGTGAGTGGCACCAGAGTTGATGTTGAATCGCAAGCTGGCGGCAGGTTGACGACTTCCATTATTGCCTTAGGAATTGGAACTACGCCGTCTGGAACTTCTGTGGAAGGAAAGTCACCAAATTGAAGAAAGATCATTTTAGAAGACACGACCTTGTCTTCAGCTTCGAGGTTGATAACTTGGCTGTCGATGAGCCGTTGTATTTTCCTCTTCAAGACGATGCAATCCTTGGTAGAATGGTGCACGTACTAATGATAGAGGCAATACTTGGGGTCGCTGAGTCGGCTTGCCTCCTCAGGACGTCGTGGTGTAGGCAATACCAGTTTATCACCCTTCATCAACGTGTTGAAAATGGTAATAACATAATCCTCGTCAAAGGAGAAAGTCTCCTTGAGTTTGTCAGGAGCACTCTGAGAATTGGGAGCTCCCTTGGAAGTGTCAACCTTCAAGACTTCTTTTCCTTTACCCCCACGGATAGGGATAGTTTGGGGGTGTTTGTCTTTGTCTTCAGATTTGGGTGTCTTCAACCCCAGTAGTTCCAAATTAGGAACGTCATTTTCAGCAGCATCAGCGGCCCCGATGAAAGCGGGCCATGTATCATACTTATGTATACCCAGACATAACTTCACTGTAGGAAGGAAGTTATGCCGACAAGTATCCATAAGCTCCGAGTCTGGTATACCGAAGGGCATCTTCAAGGCTGGTCGCCTGAAGCGTTCGATAAAAGCAATAACAGTCTCACTCTTCCTCTGCTTGGTCTCGATGAGGGTGGACATACTAACATGTATGCCACTCTCGTAAAACCTATTGAGGAATAGCCTCTCCAAGTCTTTGAAGGAGTTAATGCAACCGTCAGGCAGACTGCAGAACCATTTAAAAGCTACTCCCTGCAATGCGCTGATAAATAACTTTGACAAGAACGCATCGTCTCTTGGTAAGTGCAGTGTCTGCGTGTTGAAGTATGTCATGTGTTGGCGAGGAGAAGTCATCCCGTCAAAAGAATTTAGCGTCAATGGCTTGTAGTTAGGAGGACAAGTGGCATTCTCCCATTCAGGAGGATAAGGTTGAGATATTCCCATCTTCTGAAGCTCGTCTTTGTGTGAGATGGTATCGAGACGGGCAACGAGAGAATCAATTGTATCCTGCTGATTGAGCAGATGTTGAGAAACGGCTGTTGTACGGTTGTCAAGTACTGTCGGCGAAGGACCACCCCCAGCATTTACGGGATTTGGAGGAGGTGCAACGGAATGGTACTCCCTTTGTAGTGAAGGAGGGTTGTTGCTATGAATCGGACTAGCGTGTGCTGAGACGTTCGGTTGAAGTGGGGGAACAACCCCAGCAGTTTGGACAGCCATGATGCTGGTAAGCATGTCAGTGACCTTGGCGAATGCCATTTCAAGATTCTCCAGCCGCTTGTTGGTTTGATCACTGGCTTCTTCAGGTCTCTCTCCATCCGTCATGTACGCAGATAGCATGCGAGGATGAATAGAGGAGACAGTACAACTGGTGCTGATGTTGTCTGTCTCTGAGTTGAAAAGGCCTTCGTCTTCAGGCAGGAGAGCTACATAGTCACCGTCGGACTTGAAGAGATCATCGTCATCTGGAAGGCTATCCCCGACGTGGAGGCCGTCTACTTCAGATTCTGAGGGAGTACTACCCCAAGCTTGAGATTCTGAGGGAATACCACCCCCAGCTTGAGAGTCCTCGCCGTCTATAAGGGATCTTGTTCTCGACCGAGTATCCATATAGACTCCTTCAAGTGAAACAGCTCGCTGGCTGTTTGCTGGCAGACTTCTTCTCCTGTTTGCAGAATTAAAAGAAAAGGTTGGACTAGTGGTTCACCTTCTTTGATTGGGGCTCCTATGGGGAGGACCCTATGAAGCCATGTTGGATGAAACAGATAATGGCTCTTCATCATCAGAATGCTGCAGTCGTCAAAACATGGACTGCCTTGGAGGAACTTCCGTTGCTTTGGAGCAGCAACAGTTGATGATAATACTAGTGCACGGACGCTCTTGTAGAGGCACCTCATGAGTCGCAGTGATCTCTCTCGCCTTACAATTATGATTTATCATGTCGCACAAATCGGCGTAAGGGAGCTTTGCCTTAGAACCCATTTCGCATGCATTGCCCCGCTTCGCATATGGGTTTGTAAGGGAAATCGGCACATCCGGACTTAGTTCATGCGCAGGGGCAACCCCCACACCTAAGTTCCGTGATGACCTTGAAGACAGCCCCGTGCTATACGCGTTGGGGTCTGTCTTTTTGCTGTGGGCGCATAGACCCTGGAGCATGCCCTTGGGCGCATGCTTTCCAGAAGTTCTGGCAGCATGCTTGGCCTTCCTGGCTGTGGGCGCATAGAATGGATCATCAGAGCCTGGGCGCATAGTGGTAGACAGCCTACTAAAGACAGAAGTCTTCTGACCAGAGTTATGCGCCCACGCCATCCTTTGGACGCATAGTCCTGGGCGCATGCTTAGGGAAATAGCACTGTTTTTCCCCAATTTTGCCCTCTTCGTTTGCAAGTTTCGCTGAGTTTGCCCAGAGTGTCGAACACTTCGATTCTTGGCATCGTAGTATTTTTCTTTGCCAAGTCTCGAGAGTTGAACACTCTGTTGTTGATTGAACAAGAGAGAAGTCGCTGGGCTAGTAGAGCCCTGAATAGTATGCGCCTTCTTTGCATTGGGAGCTTCTGTAGAAGAGTTATGCGCCCACGTGACAGAGTTCCCCTTCGGTTGCACATCTTCTACGGCACTGGCAGGATATGCAGCACGAGCCTTCGGAAGCCAAGTCTTGCGAGACTTGTTTCGCTTCACTGATTTTGAGGGACTAGAGCCATCCCTCGAGAGCATCTCTTCGAACGCTTGTTGATCGAACTTCACGATCAACATCTTCTGAGTGCTCCCCACTTTAGTGGTATCGGATTGCGTCACCACTTTCTCGTCAGAGGAAAAGGTAGCCCCAGTAGAGTCGCCATTTTTGTAGACACTTACAAAAAAGAGAAGAATCACTGTCTTTTCTTATTAGCGCAAGGCACTACAAATCGAGTACACCTGAGAGATCATGCATTGAGAATCCCAGAGTACAAAAAGAATTCTGGGAAATGGGACGATGGAGATCGAGCGGCAGTTGCTCCTTTACTCAATTGACACTCCGATTTACAAAAACGGGAGAAAACCTAAGAAAATTGCTAACTCTCGGCTCACTTGCAAGAAGGGCAACAATTTGGCTCTGAAATACTCTCTGTTCTGTTCATTTGAAGAGGCATATGTCCTCTATTTACAGTCGTTTTGCACTGAAACGACTGTTATGTGCACACAGGTGGAGAATACACTGATCTCCCTGTGGGCACATAGTATTGCTTTGGGCGCATAGGATGTAGGCGCATAAAAACTGGATGATCGTGGGTAGATCGTGGGGTTGACGTGGCCGCATGCTTCGGTGCACGACTGCTCGTGGAGACTGGCGTGGCCGCATGCCTCGGCCCATGACTGATCGTAGATGTTGACCGAGTCGTAGAGCTGTTCTGACTTGGGCGCATAGTGTAGGAAGACAACCATGCGCCCACCTCTGAAAAAATCATGTGGGCACATACAATTTACTACATGTGGGCGCATAGAAGTGCTACATGTGGGCGCATAGTCACTTCTTTATGTGGGCGCATAGTATGGATATTTTCATGCTTCTACAATGCTGACTGGTGTCCGTCCATACCCATTGGTCCCCATCCGTACTTTCAGTATCCACCTGGACCGCTTCAATCTCCTGCCGAAACTGTCTCGTCATAGGGTGAAGGTCCGCTCGCCACACACCCTCCAGAAGAATAGCACTCACCCGGGCCCTCCTCCCCGCCGTTGGCATCGCTTGTCTACCAACTCGATCTGCCAAGCTCATATGGTTGATCCAAGGATCCCACCATAGTTCAGTAATCTCTCCACTTGAAAATGATCTGGAGATAAGCCCCTTCAAAGTAGTCCGATGGGAGAGAAAGTTCTTCCAAGTAACGGAGTCATTGTTGTTGGCTCGGATCTCCCAAAAGGACCGGTCCTTCATATACCTCCACTTCATCCATACCGCCCACAAGGAGTCCTGGGCGAGAAATCGCCAAGCTTGGCTAACACCTGTCGTATCGCGCAGAGTCCACAAGGACTGTAGGCTAACAACTCCCTCCTTCCGAGATCTGCATAGAGTCGTCCACCCTATAAAGTGTAGGCCTCCTCTCCAGATAAAGTTGGCACATAGTCTTTCAATTTTACTAATGGTCGCAGACGGCAACATGAGAGTCTGCAACCAGAATCGAGCAATGGCATAGATGACGGATCGAACTAGCTCGATGCGCCCACCAAAGGATAGGCTCTGGGCATGCCACCCCTCCAGTCGTCGCTGAGCGTAGTCAACCAGACTGACATTCGGTCACTCTGGCGTAGTTGATAGATAACGGGATTCCCAAGTATTTAACCGGTAACTCTCCCTTTTCAATACCAAGAAGTAGCGCCTTCTCTTCCTTCTGCTGACAGTGTTTGTTGAAATAGGTCATACTCTTTTCCTTGTTCAGCTGCAGACCAGTCAGAGAGCCAAACCGTTCTATGACCTCGTTCAAAGCCATAATCTCAAGCCGCAAAGGGACCAGAAAGACCAACAGGTCATCCGTATAAATAAGATGGGATACCTGAGGATGCACCCGTTTGTACAGTGGGGTGATCTGGCCTCTATAGACCGCCATGTCCAAGAGCGATGTGAAAAACTCCATGACTAAGGTGAAGAGGTATGGCAATAGCGGGTCCCCTTGCCGAAGTCCTCTTGAACTGCCGAAGAAGCCATACGGCTAACCCCTGACAAGGACGGAGAAAGAGGGAGTGGAAATGCAGACCCGGACCCTATCCACCCAAGTACGGTCAAATCTCATAGCAAGCATAATGTGGCACACGAACTCCCTGTTGACAGAATCATATGCCTTTCTCAGATCCAACTTGACACACACTTTATCTCCTCCCGGTTTGTTGAAGTCCCGGATCAGCTCATGGGCAAGAAGACTGTTATCAGCAATAGACCGCCCCTTCACAAAAGCCGCTTGGTTACTAGACACCAGGCCCTGCATAATCTACTCCATACATCTGCACATCAGGTGAGTGATAACTTTATAGATAAAATTGCAGCAGGAGATAGGATGAAAATCATTAAGAGTCGTCGCTCCTTCCTTCTTAGGAATAAGTGTCAGAAAAGTGTGGTTGAGCTCCTTAAGCAGCTTGCCTTTGTCGAAGAAATCTCGGACAATCTCCAGCACCTCCTCCTTCAGAATATCCCAGTAGACTTTAAAGAACCGACTCCCAAAACCATCTGGGCAAGGAGATTTATTCGGGTCCGCATGACGTACAATAGCTTCAATCTCCTACATAGTCACTGGTGCCAGAAGTACATTGTTACCCCGAGGGGTAACCAGCCTCTTGCAAACAATTTCTGGAAAGTCGGATAGATAGGTAGTTTGATTGTAACGCTCAATATAGTACCTGACTGCTTCTTCCTGTAGTGCAGTAGCGTTAACCACCTCTTGGCCATCAATCCCATATAGCTTAGAGATATGATTACGATGTTGACGAGCCCGGATGATATCATAGAAGAACTTGGAGCACTTGTCGCCATCCCGCAGCCAGCTGCAATTGGCTCGTTGAGCCAGCTCGATCTCTTCCAGTGTACGGAGCGCCCCGACTTCCTTGCACAAGTCCTGCTCCGCCGCTGCTAGGTCGCCATTGAGAATGTCCTCCTGCAAAGCTATCTGTGCCTCTCGAAGTTGGTCCTCCTTATCTGAGAGAAGGGTATGACGTGAACTTTTCGCCCAGAGTTTCAAACCCGCCTTCACCTGCTACAGCCTCTGAACCATGCGGAATTGAGGATTTCCATCAAGGGGATAGCTCCAACCAGCCTGGAAAACCTCCGCATAACCCGGTATACAGCTCCATTTGTTGTTGTACCTGAACGGACGTGCCTTTTGGGTGACAACCGTCGATAGATGGATGCAAACTGGTGAATGATCACTCGTGCCAGCTGGAAGGCACTCAGCAACCACATCCGAGAACATAGTAAACCACTCCCGATTCTCCAAAGCACGATCGAGTTGGCAAACAACTCGTTTGTGGGTAGCTTTATTATGCCAAGACCAGATATGACCAGTTCTCTCCACCGCCTGCAAACCATATCGCAGAAGACAACTTTGGAAATCTCGCAGGACTCCGTCTGGGACACGCCGACCTCCCACTTTTTCGTGGCTGAAAAGTAGGGTATTGAAGTCTCCCATCAGCAGCAGCGGCACATCGAATTGATTCTTAGCTGCGACACTGATTTGGAGAATCTCCTCCCATAGAGCTTCCCGCAGCCTCCTATCGTTGTTGCCATACACCGCTCTCAAGATGAAAGTCATCCCCCTATTAGTGAAAGACACGACAATAAGCTGATCTGACAGATGAATTACCTGTCCGGCCCAGCTTTTACTGTCCCAACTCACCCAGATACGCGCCACCCCTCCTACCCCCAAGTTATGCACCTGACACCACTGATGTTGGGTCCTCCGTTGTAGCAGTCTAGGAGACTTAATTTTAGTCTCTAGTAGCGCTACAATGGAGCAAGCTTCTCGTCTCAGTACCTCTTTGATGTCCTTCCATCCCCCTATCGCACACGCCCCTCGGACGTTCCAGGCTAAGATAGACATTTAATATTCAGGGGATGCCCCCTCAACATCTTCAGAGCCGCTATTAGGGGAAATAGCGTGCTCCATCATCTGACCATCTGCTGCTGCGCCTTCCGAAGAAATCTCGAGAGGTGGGCTAAACCCGCTGGGATCACCTCCATTGTCACAATGGTCCTTCCATCTGGGGTAGGTAACACACAGGTTAGAGGTGCCCGTAGTCAGAATCCCCATCGCCTCCTGCCCTCCATCCTCTCTGGGTATTACCACCTGACGCTTCCTGCTTGTGCTCTCTGCCGACTGGTTGGGAACGTTCTTCTGTAACCATCTTTCCGCCACGCCCTCTTGGACGGCCTGAAGACTTGTTACGTTTGGACTGGAAACAATAGTCTGTCCGGGATTGAATCCGCGCACGAGAGCAGTAGTGCCCTCTCCGCTCTCTCCCAAGGTCTGGCCATCTCTATTCTGGTCCCGGGTCCTGCCTCAGGGCCCTGGTGGCCAACTGCATCACTCATTTCTCCAAGAGGCTGGATCACCCGGTCCACCCATTGAGAGAAAGGATTAGCCTGAGATGTATCAGCCCCCCCGCACTTGGTTGGACCCCCTCCATCATAGAGGTGGACGCCTCCTGCGGGCAAAGTGCCCCACTACCTGCGCGTAGACCTCTATCTCCAGGAGTATCAGTCACCCCGTGTCCTTCCACATCCCCGACCTCCCGTACCGGACACCCTTTAGAGGGATGCCCAAAACATTTACAATGGCTGCAAACTGGGGGCACAAACTCATACTGCACAGTCTGGCGAAAGACTCCACCGGAAGGCACCTCATACTCAACGAAAGGCGGCAGGTCAGCACTCGCATCTACTTCAATAAAGATTCGCGCATATCCCATACGGGTCCTGTACGCCGTAGCTTCATCGGCCTTGATAGGTTTGCCTATGATACTGACAATCTTCATCATCATGGAGATGCTCCAATGGTTAGCTGGTAAACCCGATAGTCTGATCCAAATTGGAACTGTGAGGAGAACTTTCCGCTCATAAGTCGACTCCGACGTCCATGCCTTCATGATAATAAGCCTGCCATCAAAGGTCCACGGTCCTCCCTGTCGGACCCGCTCAATGTCCTCCTGCAGGCAGAAACGCACGAGATAGAAGCCATTTTCTCGTGAGAAAAACTCCATACCGCCCCTCGCTCTCAAAACTCGTGCCGCATACGCACGGATCTGTCCGTAAAACGGCCTCGAGCCAAGCACATATAGGATGACTGAGTTGCGCCAGTAGTCCGCGGTCTCAGCAAGATCTTCCTCCGTCAGGGTCGTCCGAAGTGTTGTGCCCACCATCTTCGGTTGAACATAAGACATCTATGCTGGCAAGCTATTCGTCCCTCCATTAAACATATCCGCGTAGGATTTCGGGACCCTAGCCTTACGTTGATCTCCAACAACCTGCTTGCCTTTATCCACCGCCGACCATCATTGTTGAGGCATTGGTGGTATGGACACGTTATTAGGTATTTGGCGAGTAACTCCCATCCGGCCTCCTAGCCCCCCCTAGGCCTGCACCACTAATATGTCTCCGTAGCACGTCTCTGGTCACCACCCCTATGATGGTCGCCTCCCGAGGCCTCACCTAGCCGGTGAGTTTCGACATCCCCATTCTTGTTACGCCTTCTGATCATCGTTATCCATCCCGCCTCCTCCTTCGAGTCCGTATTATTAGGATTTCGTCGATCGCCATCACCGACGATGCCTACGCCCTCAACCGGAGCCCGACCCATGCGTCGACCACCCCTAGCCGCCGTTGCCGGCCCGTTTCCGGCAGTTCCGCCGGTCGCCGGACCACTGCCGGCCTTGCCGCAAGCGGGGACGTCGTGCCTGGCCGCTGCGCTGGTTCCCGCGCCGCCCCCGACCTCCCCCATCCCGCGTCCAGCCGTCCCGTGCGATCGACGCTCGACCGCGCCGCCAGCACCCGCCTCGCCGCCGTCCGCGCCGCCTCCGCCGACGCCTGCGCCGTCCTCGACCGGCCCTCCTCCTGGCGCGCTGGGGTCCCACGTGAGGGACCCCTAGGGTTTCCATCTCTAGGTCGCGGGTTCGCGTGCGCCGCCAGCATTGGGAGATTATATATATATATATATATATATATATATATATATATAATCTTTGCTAGTAATTTAAATATTAGTGGTTAGTGCTCATAAAACATAAGATAGTGACTTATCAAAGTGGGTTTCACTTGCATATATATATATATATATATATATATATATATATATATATATATATATATATATATAACCTTTGCTAGTATTTTAAATATTAGTGGTTAGTGCTCATGCAACATAACATAATGACTTACTTATCAAAGTTGGTTTTCACTTGCGAGGTTCCTATGTAAAAGGGCATAGGTTCAAGGCCTAGTGCCCTTGTTTTTTCTATAAAGAACTTCTCAATTTTTATATATATTTTTTAGGAGGGCAGCATTTTGACTTTTGTCATGGGTGTGGTGTCCCGTCCCAACATCATGTCCCGTTCCTCGTCACGGCGCGGGGAGCGCAGTTAAGAAACACTTTTGCTATCGATTGGTCGGGACTGGTTGAATCAAGATCCTTTCCTCGTATGGAATGCCTTTTTTCGGAATCAAGTCTCATATTCAGCAGGTTGCGCCTCGAGAATGGACTCTGCGGCTGAGTCAGGAGAGACCTCTCGTTGCTCCGTTTTATGCCGCACTTAATTCTTTGGCTTTTGTTTTATGAATGCATTTTTGTAAATATTTTCGATAGATTTCATTGCTTTCGTTCTTCAAACTTCGCATTTCATATTGAACTCGGAAGAGAAGAGTAGAGTGCTGATAGGTTGCTTATGCGATTTCAGATGATCGCGTAGGCGCCGTCTACTGCAATAAGGCCTTCTTCCCTCTCGCCTCAAACAATCAAGGTCAGTGGCTGGACCCTTCTCCCCTTTGGCCCTTTTGTTCTCCAATCAATCGATAGAATGTTAGTTGAAGCTGCAAGGACAGAATGCCTAATTTCAATAAATTGTTGCACGATTTCTCAAGTATACTTGCTATACAACTGTTATGCCATGAAACTGCTACATGCTTTCTATGTACAACTGCTATAGAACTGTCATACCATAAACTGCTACATGCTTAATATGTTATGCCTGTTATAGAACTGTAATAAGCAAAGTTTGAGACATTAAATGATTGTTGCCACAATAAGGCAAATCAACGATGAAAATGGTTAAGTTGCTCACGAATTAAAGATCATGCTTAAATAACTAGTCGAGCCTTCACGGTCACTAGAAAACTTGTGCACAAGGAACGGCTCCCTCGAACGATAACCCGGGACACAGGATCGATTCGGTCTAGGAGGAAGCAACAGATAGTTGTGCTAGATATTAGCGAAACTGGTTATTCGGGGAACTTTAAGCGGAGCTCGCTACTCGCGCTGCCGTCTAAACCCAGCTATAGTCCAGGTTCACATATACAAACCGCATACACTATGCTAGTAGATGTTAACAATTGACAGGGAAGAACATGGTAAGTTTCAGATTGCAACGGCATACTCGGCTGTGGGTAAAGTTATAGCATGTTTTATTATGCCTATCAAATGCATGCATGCAATTCACTAGGATGGCTAGAAAGATCACTGAATATACACATAGCATGTTTCACATAAATTCTTGAACCAAATGAAAGCGTGGTATATAATTAGTCGTTCACCAGTACACGGCAATGTAGTGACCCTCGCTCTCCACAGGTACCTCGGACCAAGAAAGGCGTGCCACCTAACTCAAGGCGATGCTAGTTCATTTTGAAGCCTTGTCCGTGTACCAAGGCTTGTTTCAATCCTTTTGAAGACTCTGCATTTAGTCAAAGAAAGATGGCTCGACTCCCCACGATAGCAAATGTTTGAATATTTTGGTTGTATAAAAGGGGTTGTAATGTATGGAACGACTATCTCATCAGCGTTCATTTTGTAATCGAGTCAAGTTGTAAGCCCGCGCAGCAACTATTATAATAGAGTCTTGTAAATGATGTTTATTATCAATGAAAAGAAAAGTTCCTTCAGTTTCAAATGTGTTGTTCAATTTCTCTGAGTACCCTATTAGATATTGTGTTTCGGATAACCTTATGACATTGCTTTGTGCGAGCATAACTTGTTCGCATAGCATCACGTCGGGGGGACGACTATCGATTCTTCGGAATCGGGGCGTGACATAATGGAATCAGAGCACAGCTTTACGTCCTTTGGCCTTCCATCCTGAGTCTCGAACCCTTGACCTCGTGTCGATGAGATGAGTTGTTCCATACAATGAGTCTATAATATTTTCTGAGACTAATGTGAGTTGCCTTCTATTTTCAGAAGCTGGAGAAGTCGCGTCAGAGAACGAGACGAGCGCTTCAAGTGGCTCGAGTAGTTCGAGGGCCGAACCTTCTGCCAACGCTATGAAGAGGATGTTGCACATGATGGAGGCACAGCAGAAACAACCAGCATCGACAAACGGAGGAGCAACGGCCCTTCGAAGCCAGGTTCGAGGCACAATTCAAGGTGAAGCAAAAGCAGCTTGATACTCTTCAACAGATCATTCAGACAGTTGTAGCCAATAGCAACTCCGTCACG
The DNA here is from genome assembly GCA_029216955.1 of Iris pallida. Classification (NCBI taxonomy): domain Eukaryota; kingdom Viridiplantae; phylum Streptophyta; class Magnoliopsida; order Asparagales; family Iridaceae; genus Iris; species Iris pallida. The sequence goes on from JANAVB010005135.1 coordinate 58,615, forward strand.
ACGCATGCTGTCGTCGAACCTACGGCCCGACCCATCGAAGTCGATCCGGAGGAGCCCGTGCACCAGCCTGCAACTCCAAAAAGTTACAACTTTGAGGTGTCAGAATTCAAGAAAGCGTGTCGCACATCCTTCAGCGGTACCGAAGGCCCTTATATGGCGATCGACTGGTTAGAAGAGCTCGAAGACCACTTCGAGCTCCTCGGCATTGAAGAATCTAAGCAAGTCACCTGCGCACAACTTCAACTATGTTTTAACGCGCACAACTGGTGGACCGTGCACAAAGGAGCAATCCGACGCGACAACAACTCAGCCGATCTCTTGGACCACGTTCCGCATATCCTTTGAAGTCGAGTACCTTTCCTCAGCCATTTGTCAAGAAAAAGAAAACGAATTCATGCAGTTGAAACAAGAGAACATGACAGTGCAACAATATGCGGCAGAGTTCAACAAGTTGTTCAAACTTCCTCGTGCGATTCTGCTTTCAGAGGAGATTAGCATTCGAAGATTCGAAGTAGGTCGGCGGACCTCTATCTATGCCTACGTACCGGTGCCGGAACAAGACAACGGGCGAGTCTTTGAATCACACTCTCCGCCTTAAGCGCCAATATCCTCCAGCCACTGCCGGCGGTGTGCACTCTAATCACAAACGCACTAGCTATGCAGGCAACAACGCTCCAAAGCGTCCAAACAATGGCGGCTATCAAGCGCAAAACCTAAGATCTCGTTGCACCAAATGCAACTATACTGGACACCATGTCAGCGAATGTCATACTTTGAACATAGATTGCCACTTTTGTAGGAAAAATGGTCACATCGCTAAAGACTGTTTTGCCTGAAAGCAAAATCAGGATGCCCTGCCGCAACCAAATTATCAGAATCGAGACCCGACACCTTGAGCTCCCAAGCCCGTACAACCGAATGACCAAGATCGTCATCCCAATGCTCAAGGACACATCTATGCCATGACTCGAGATGAGACGTTCGTCTCAGTTACAGTGGTGACAGGTATATTATTTTTCAATAATACGCCTGCTCGTATACTGTTTGATTCCGGTGCTACACAGTTTCATATCGGCGGATTTCGCCACAAAACATAAATTTCCTATAAACCACTAGGCCTTAACCTTAGTGTTAGCATACCGTCGGACACGCAACTACCTGCACACTTCGGCTGTAGAGATGGAATCATCTATATCAGAGGTAAAAAGGTGTATTTCGATGCGATGTTCTAGATATTAAGGACTACGACGTCATACTAGGAATGGTGGCTCGGCGCTTGCAATGCCACCACTGACTGTACAGGAAAGAAGATCACCTCCCGCATACCTGGAATGACCGAATTCTGCTACTCGTGTGGTGAAGCATCGATGACATGCATGGTGGTTTCAACAATTTATGTTTGGAGGATGCTGCATTCTGGCTGTGAGGGATACTTGGCAACCGTTGGCGACATAAGACAGGATGGTGCAAACGCAGGTCAAACCGACGTTGTGGCAGAATTTCTTGACGTGTTCCCGGACCAGCTACCCGGTATGCCACCTAATCGAAAAATCGAATTCACCATCGATACCTTTCCCGACACCCAACCGATTTCCAAGGCTCCGTACAGAATAGCCCCTACAGAACTGAAGGAACTCAAGGTCCAGCTAAAAGAATTGCTCGACAAGGGATTCATTCGGCCTAGTGTTTCGCCATGGGGAGCGCTCGTAATGTTCGTGACGAAGAAGGATGGGTCGATGCGTCTGTGCATTGACTACCGTGAACTAAATAAAGCCACCATCCGGAACAAATATCCACTGCCCCGCATAGACGACTTATTCGATCAGCTACAAGACGCCTCGGTGTTTTCGAAGATTGATCTTCGCTCGGGTTACCATCAACTGAAGATCAAGCCAAACGACGTGTCGAAGTCAGCCTTCCGCACATTATGAGTTTCTGGTAATACCGTTCGGCCTAACAAACGCCCCCGCTGCCTTGATGGATTTAAAAAATCGAGTGTTTCGACCCTTCCTCGACAAGTTCACAGTAGTTTTCATCGATGACATTCTCGTTTACTTTAAGGGCAAGGCGTAACACGCAAAGCATCTGCGGACCGTACTCATGACCCTTCGAGACAACCAGTTGTATGCAAAGCTAAGCAAATGTGAATTCTGGTTTAGCAGCGTATCATTTCTTGGGCATATCATCTCTGTAGAAGGCATTTCAGTTGATCTGAAGAAAGTCGAAGCCGTTGTTTATTGGAAATGACAAGAGTCATCTAGTGAGATTCGAAGCTTCCTCGGCTTGGCGGGATACTATCGACGCTTCGTGAAAGACTTTGCGAAGATCGCATCGCCTTTGACTCGCGTCACTCAAAAGAGAGTCGCGTTCGAGTGACTAGACGACTGCGAATTTGCTTCCAGGAGCTAAAGCAGTGGCTCGTTTCGGCTCCGATACTCGCACTTCTGGATGGGTTAGAGGGTTTTCAAATCTTCAGCGATGCTTCAGGCCAGGGCTTGGGATGTGTGCTCATGCAGCGGGACAAGGTGATCTCTTTCGCCTCCAGACAATTAAAGCCACACGAGAATAACTATCCTACGCATGACTTGGAGTTAGCGGCTATTGTGTTCGCATTAAAACTGTGGCGACACTACTTTTATGATGTGGCGTGCAGGATTTATACGGATCACAATAGTCTCAAGTATTTCTTCACTCAAAAGGAGTTGAACTTACGGTAGAGGCGATGGATCGAGCTAATCAAAGACTATGACTTGACGATCGACTATACGTCGGATAAGGGAAATGTTGTCGTGGACGCACTGAGTCGAAAGTACATAGCCTCGTTACCCATCAATGACAAGCTACTGCGCGACTTAGAGGAGATGAACATCAAACTCCGGATTAGATTCGTGGCGGTGCAACTAGCTCCATTGCACGTGGAGCCGAGTCTATTGGAAAAGATAAAATATGCTCAGAAGGATGATACATACCTGAAGATGTGGGAGCTAATCTCAACGGGTAAGGCAACCGACTTTGCGGAAGACGAGACCGGAGCGTTGCGGGTGAAAGATAGGTTGTACGTTCCGGATGACTCAGAACTTCGAAAGAAGATACTATCGGTGGCGCACTAAGCAAAATATTCCTTGCATCCAGGAAGCACCAAGATGTACAAGGATCTCCGCGCAACATTCTGGTGGCACGGGATGAAAAGAGATGTGGCACTTTTCGTGCCTTAATGTATGGCCTATCAGCAGGTGAAAGTTGAACACTAGACCAGGCAAGGAGATGAAGAACCATGTCATTTCGGAGTGGAAGTGGGAGCACATCAGTATAGATTTTATTGTTGGTTTGCCAAAGACGCCACGGGGGAAGATGTCGTCTGGGTCATCGTCAATTGACTAATCAAGTCAGCGCATTTCATTGCCATCAAAGTTACTTGGAGCGTCGATCGTCTGGCTCAGATTTACCTTGACAAAGTAGTGTGTCTGCACGGAGTTCCAGTATCCATCGTCTTAGATCGGAATGGGCAATTCTTGTCACGCTTCTGGAGTAGCCTTCAGTCGGCTATGGAGACTAAGTTAAAGTTTAGCACCACTTATCACCTAGCTGACGACAAAACAGAGCGAGTGAATCAGATTCTCAAAGACATGCTACGGCTCTGTGCAATAGACTTGAAGTCAAGCTGGGACGTTCATCTACCGCTAGCAGAATTCGCATACAACAATAGCTACCAATCTAGCATTCAGATGGCGTCGTATGAAGGTTTGTACGAGCGCAAGTGCAGATCATCCATTTGCTGGGATGAAGTAGGGGAGCGACAGATTCTCGGTCCGGAGCTGGTGGAGCGAATCGTGCAGAAGGTCAGGCTAATACGGGATAGACTGAAGGTGGCACAGAGTCGACAAAAAAGCTACGCCGACACCCATCGACGACCCCTCGAGTTCCTGGAAGGCAATTAAGTGTTTCTTAAGGTAACGCCTATACGATGAGTCGCAAGGTTCGGAGCTAAAGGCAAGTTGAGTGCAAGATTTGTGGGTCCCTTCCAAATACTCAAGTGAGTCATCCCAGTAGTTATCAGATTGCATTGCTGCCAGCACCGTCGGATGTACACGATGTCTTCCACGCCTCTTAGTTGCCGAAGTATGTGCATGATCCCAGCCACGAGGTAGATTTTCGTCAATCTGAAGACGAACTTGTCTTATGTGGAGGAACCGGTCCAAGTCTTGGAGCGCAAAGATAAATTTCTTCAAAATCGAGCGATTCCTCTCGTCTGCGTACTCTGGAGGAACTATTCGGTCGAGTCGACCTGGGAACTCGAGTCAGAAATGAAGAAAAATTTTTCTTTATTGTTTTCTTAGAGGTAGGTTCTATTCTTAAGTTTCGAGGACGAAACTTTTTCTTAGTTGGTTATATTGTAGTGCTCCGTCCAATATCGTGCCCCGTTCCTCGTCGCGATGCGGGGAGCGCAGTTAAGAAACACTGTTGCTATCGATTGGTCAGGACCGGTTGAATCAAGATCTTTTCCTCGTGATGGAATGCCTTCTTCAGAATCAAGTCCCATATTCGGCGAGTTGCGCCTCGAGGATGGACTATGCGGCTGAGTCGGAAGAGACCTCTCGTTGCTCTGTTTTTCATGTCGCACTTACTTCTTTGACTTTTTGTTTTATCAATGCGTTTTCGTGAATGTTTTAGATGGATTTCATTGCTTTCGTTCTTCGAACTTCGCATTTTATATCGAACTCGGAAGAGAAGGGTAGAGTGCTGATGCGTTGCTTATGCGATTTCAGGTGATCGCGTAGGCGCCGTCTAGCACAATAAGACCTTCTTCCCTCTCGCCTCAAACAATCAAGGTCAGTGGCTGGACCCTTCTCCCCTTTGGCCCTCTTGTTCTCCAATCAATCGATAGAATGTTAGTGGAAGATGCAAGGACACGAATGCCTAATTTCAATGAACTGTTGCACAGTTTCTCACGTATACTCCCTATACAACTGTTATGCCAGAAAACTGCTACATGCTTTCTTATGTACAACTGCGATAGAACTGTCATAACCATAACTACTACATGCTTAATATGTTGTTTGTTATAGAACTGTAATAAGCAAAATTTGAGACATTGAATAATTGTTACCACAATAAGGCAAAACAATGATAAAAATGGTTAAGTTGCTCACGAATTAAAGGTCATGCTTGAATAACAAGTCTAGCCTTCACAGTCATTGGAAAACTTGTGCACAAGGAACGGCTCCCTCAAACGATAACCCGGGACACGGGATCGATTCGGCCTCGGAGGAAGCAAAAGATAGTTGTGCTACTCGCGCTACCGTCTAAACCCAACTATAATTCAGGATGGCTTGTGATGCCAGTGACCTTCACATATACAAACCGCACACACAATGCTAGTAGATGTTAACAATTGACAGGGAAGAACATGGTAAGTTTCACATTGCAACGGCACACTCGGCCGTGGATAAGTTCTAGCGTAGTTTATGTTATTATTACGGCTATCAAATGTTTGCATGTAATTCACTAGGATGGCTAGAAAGATTACTGAATATATACACAGCATATTTCACATAAATTCTTGAACCAAATGAGAGCGTGGTATATAATTACCCATTCACCAGTATACGGCAATGTACTGACCCTTGCTCTCCATAGGTACCCCGGACCATGAAGGGCGTGCCACCTAACTCAAGGCGACGCTAATTAATTTTGAAGCATCATCCGTGTACCAAGGCTTGTTTCAATCCTTTTGAAGACTCTGCATTCAGTCCAAAGAAAGATGGCTCGACACCCCCACGATAGCAGGTGTTTGAATGTTTTGGTTGTATAAAAGGGGATGTAATATATGGAACGACTATCTCATCAGCGTTCATTTTGTAATCGAGTCAACTTGTAAACCCGCGCGGCAACTATTATAATAGTCTTGTAAATGATGTTCATTACCAATGAAAAGAAAAATGTTTCTTCTGTTTCAAATGTGTTGTTCAATTTCTCTGCGTACTCTATTAGATGTTGTGTTTCGGATAACCTAATGAACTTGCCTTGTGTCAGCGCAATTTAGGTTCGCACGACATCACGTCTGAGGGACAACTAACGATTCTTTGGAATCCAATGGACACCTAAAAACTCGGGATCGGCCCTGAATTGAATTCAAACCTAGTTACATAGGTATTTATGAAAATATTGGCTAATTGTTCACTTTTTCTAAATTAACTACACTATGATTTGATACACTACAATGTGGGACAGCAAAAGAAGAATGCTACGTCACAAGAAGATCGTTATCATCGCGTTTGGTATTACATTTTTATTATGTATTTATACTTTATTGAGTCTATGACTTATGTGAATCGGATCACATTTTGGCAACTAGATGTACCAAAAGTCTACTAAAAAAAGAGATGCTTTTCACCTTTTCAACTCACCAATTCACTTTCACATCTCCTCTCTTGAGCTATACATCGTCCCATCTCCAAAGAAATAACTTCCTATGGTCTAATTGCCAAAGTATGAGTCGATTAGAAGTTGTTCAAGTTGTACTAGCTTGGAAAATTACAAGTCTGCTTTCCATTTCAAATTGTGAAGTCATCGTACCTTTCGGATCAAAGCACATGTATGTACGAAGTTAGCAAGCCTTCGAATCAAAGTTTGTGTTTCACTAATAGTGGATTTAACATCGAGAAAGAGTTCTCAATACTGGACTAGTCCTCCACAAGGAAAACCAGTATACATCGCGGTGTTTGTATTTGCTCTTCTAAACTCTATTTACTTTCCATATAAATTTGTTTTATTGCTTGATAATTTATAGTTGGTAGATAGTCTCACTTTTATTGGGGTATTGTTGGCATACACTCTACTCACCACCCCCTCTAGAGTTACCTAAGTTGTCCTCTCTCTCTCTCTCTCTCTCTCTCTCTCTCTCTCTATATATATATATATATATAGTCCGTTTCGGTACAACAATTGTTGGTACCTCTCTGCTGGTTATGAGGAGGTGGTTATGGGGGGGTTGCAACATACTCAGGAGGGCACGGCTCAGTTTCGCATGGCACAGAAACTCAAACGGTCGAAGAGAGCCATTCGGGACTGGGTTAAAACGCTGCCTCGATCTTCCCTGGAGGATAAGGAGGCTTCTCTTCGGGAGGTTCAGGAAGCCTTGCAGGCAGACATGATGAGCGGTGAGTTTGCGGCCAGGGAGAAGGACCTGATTGCGGAGGTCAACATCCAGAGGCTTCAGCAGGAGATCAACGCGGCCCAACGGGCCAAGTGTTCCTGGCTCAAGGATGGAGACCGATGCAGCAGGTTCTTCTACGATGTGATCCGTACCAGACAGCACAGGAACAGCATCCCCAGGCTCCTTAATGGCGAGGGCAGGCTTGTTGGTGATCCAGTGGAGATTCAGGAGGAGACAGTTAGGTACTACTCAGAGCTATATCATCAGTCAGACTGCTCCACCACGTTCCCAGATCTAGTCACTAAGAGGCTGGTGACTCCATATGGGAACAGCCTGCGCTGGCTCCAGTGTGTATGGAGGAGGTGGAGGTTATTGTGATGAAGGCGGATCCCACCAAGGCCCCCGGGCCTGATGGCTTCTTTAGCGGGTTCTATAAACGGGAATGGGGCTTGCTTAAGCACCCAGTCCTGGAGGCGGTGCAGGAGTTATTCACTGAGGGGAAGTTGCTTAAGGAGCTTAACCACACCTTTCTGACCTTGATTCCAAAGAAGGAGGGCACGACATCCCTCGCCGACTTTAGACCTATTGCGTGTTGTAACCATCTTTATAAGATAATTACACACTTTATGTGCCGGCGCATGGAGGGGATTATGCAGGGACTGATCTCACTTAATCAGGCGGCATTCATCAAGGGTAGATCAATTGCAGAGCACAGCTTGCTGGCCCATGAGATGGTAAGAGAATTCAATAAAGTAGGGGGGATGAAGGCCTGTGTCAAGCTTGACCTGAGGAAAGCTTATGACACGGTCAACAGAGACTTCCTTTGCCACCTTATGCGTGCCATGGGCTTTGTCGAGGTGTGGTTGGCAAGGGTGAGGGGGTGCATCTCCTCCCATACCTTCTCGGTCCTCATCCAGGGTACACCATATGGATTCTTCCGGAGCAACAGGGGCCTTCGGCAGGGAGATCCTCTCTCCCCGTTCCTGTTCACGCTCGTGATGGAGTATTTCACTTGTTTGATAGATTTGACTGTGCATAGTCAGAAGATTGTCCCTCTCTTCAGGCTGGTCAAGCCAGTGGTGTACCACCTGATCTGTGTTGACGACCTCTTGGTGCTCCTACATCCATCTATGCGGGGGATGCGTGCGGTGTCAGAGATTATGGAGGAGTTTGGGCGGTTGTCTGGACTTCAGCTGAATAGGGAGAAGAGCAGGGTTTATTTCAGCTCTCGATGCTCCCTCAAGAAGGAAACGGCCCTTGCTCTGGGAGTGGAGAAAGGTGTCCTACCGGTAAAATACCTAGGGGTACCGTTGACGGTCAATTATGCTAGGGATCTGGATTTCCACAGTATGGTGGAATTTGCACGGAGGAGGGTGGAAGGTTGGCAGGCAGTTGGGCTCTCTTTTGGTGGTCGTATTAAGCTGGTGATGTCTGTTATTTCTGGCATTGCTATGTTCCGGTTGCAGTCGATTAAGATTCCGGTTGCCACCATCCGGAAGGTGGAGAGCTTATGTGCCAATTTCATCTGGCGAGGGGGAATGCATGCGATCTCCTGGGAGCAACTCTGCTGCCCTCGGGAGGAAAGGGGTGGGGTTGAGACCACTGCTTTCGGTTAGAGGCCTCTGGGGTGAAGATTGCTTGGCAGTTCATCAAGGGCGGTTCTCTTTGGGCAGAGTGGATGACCAACAGATATTTGAGGCGGAGGAATTTCTGGGCCTGTCAGATAGATAACAATTTCTCGGTACCATTTAAGGCTATTCTTCGGTGCAAACCGATTCTTCAGTCTGCTATCGGTCGAATCATGAAGGACGGGGCGAACACTGACCTATGGCTCGATCCGTGGAGGGCAATAGGTCCCTTTCGGAGTCCTTTGGTGACCAGATGGGCAGAGAGGCGGGCAGAGGGCTGAAATGCAATCTTATCATCAGAGATGGGACTTGGAGACCTGAGGATTACCAGTACACGGCACATTCCGGAGAGGAGATCCGACAGTCACTATTGATACTAGCCAGCCTGCTAATTCCTAGAGATTGGACCCACCAGATGTTGATGGAGGGACAGGGGTATTCCGCTTCAAAAGCTGTTACAATCTGTTAAGGACGTCTCAGGATAGGATCGCGTAGTACGACTTTATCTGGGGAAAGGGGATTGCTCGCAAAATGCAGTTATGTTCCTACAAGCTGTTATTAGGCAGGTTGCTGACAAAGGACAGACTTCTCCGGTTTAGCATGCAGATCCCTGACCAGAAGTGTGTATTGTGTGGAGTGGAGGACGAATCCATGGGTCGCTTATTCTTTGAGTGTCCTATGGCTTGGTATATTGGGTCAGAGTAGTGTAGGAGGTCGCTGGGAGGAGGTGGCAGTGCTAGAGACATACGGGGGATCCTCACCTGGATCAGGGAACGCCGAGGCATGGAGCATGGTTGGGCCAAGACAGCCAGAGTTCGCCTTGCAGCGTCGGTCTGACACGTTTGGAGGGAACGCAACAGGCGTATCTTTGAGGGGTTGATAACCCCTCCTGTTAGAATTCTACATAATTTAGAATTCGATGTAACTGTAATGGCCCCTTAAACGGGGTGTGAGAGATGGGAGAGCTGTGTACTTTATTACTTATTACTGAGATGTTCGTGGAATAAAATTTACCCTTTTCCCAATATATATATATATATATATATATATATATATATATATATATATATATATATATATATATATATATATATATATAGCTGAGATGTCTCTGGCGGCTAGGGTTTCGATCTCCATGAAGGAAACTCCCCCCCCCCCCAAGGCCCTCGGACCCGCTCGTCGGGGGCGGGGGGAAGCTCGGAAGGAAGGGGGGTCGGGCAGACCCCCCCAGGTGGTGGCGATGGTCCCACCAAGGCGGGAGGGGGCCGGGAAAAAGGAAGGGGGGTCGGGTGGACCCCCCATGTGGTGGCGGCGGCCCCCCAGGCGGGAGGCGGCCGGGGGTGACGACGGCGGGGGGCGGGCGAACCCCCCCATGCGGCGGCGGAGGGCCGGGTGGCCCTGGCGGCGGCTATTGCGGCTGCGCCGACGGCGGGTGGACGGACAACAGGGTCGAGTCTGGAACGGGGGGGTCGGGCGTGCCCAATGCTCTGATGTTCGAATTCGGGTCTGGATCTGGGACCAGGGATGGTCGTAGCGACGAGGAAGGCTTGACGACGGTGGTTAGACACCGCCCGGGAGGGAGAAGAGGTGTCCAGGCGCAGGCTATGGTTCGAACGGGCCCTGGTCGGAACGCGAATAGGCCGTCCCACGGCCACGGAGGACCCCGGCGCCCGGGGGGTAGATCGGGAAGCACTGTGACAGGTTGGCGGCCCAAGGTGACTGCGGCAGAGAAAGGAAAAGGTATTGCTGGGGTAGTCGGGTGTCAGAGCCCGGCACCTCCCTGTGCTGACACTACCCAAACGACCACAGATGGCCTGAGGCCCAAATCCTGGAAGGATGTTTGCATGCCGGTGGGGTCCAAGAACCCGACGTCGATGGAGTATGTGCCACCGATGAAGGTGGGAGGTGGCCTCCGAGCTTATTTCCCGGCAGACATGATTGCTGAGGTAACGGACTTCTGGAAGAACACGCTGGTGAAGTATGTGCTGGGTAGTAAACCGTTTTATGGACAGATCTGGGGGTATACAGAGCGTGTATGGCGCCCCAAGGGGAGCATGGAGATCTTCTCTAGAGAGAATGGGTTCTACTTTGTGAAGTTCGGCTTGGCGGAGGATGTGACCAGGATTATAGAAGGTGGGCCCTGGTCATTTGATGGGAGGCTCATAATTCTGAAGGAGTGGACACCTGAGTTATGATGTGAGAAGGAGGTTCTGAATATGATACCAGTCTGGATTCGCTTCCCGAAGTTTCCAGTGAAATACTGGAGCATCCTCCTACTCATGAGATTGGCTAGTTTGGTTGGCAAGCCGATTAAGGCGGATGAGGCTACGGCTTTCCGTACTAGACTAATGTACGCTCAGATCTTTGTGGAGATTAAGGTGGGAATGGAGCTCCCGAGAATCCTTGAGTACCAAGTGGCATCCGGAGAGGTCCTTACTCAGGTAGTGGAGTATGATTGGGTTCCCCCAATGTGTTCCCTCTGTGAGTATTTTGGTCATTTACCCAGTGCATGCACGAATGGAGGGAGGGAGACAGCCAGGACCCCGGTGGCAGGAATGGAGGTAGTAGACTCGATGATGGAGTCTAGTCCCGACATCGCAGCGGCGACTGCAGGAAGGCCAGTGGAAGAGGATACACTGATGGAGGTAGCTTGCAGACCGGAGTCGGACCCCCAGCCATTACAGGAGTGTTCACAGGTGGCGATGGTGGAGTACACGGCCCAGAGGAGCATGGTGACCAGGGGTACGGGAGTGTTGCCCCTGTAGTGGAACAGGTGTATAGCAGGAAGAGGCATGCCCCGTCTCCACAGGAGGATGTGTATTCTGAGGGGGGGCTGATGTTCAGACCGAGGCCAACCCTGATTGGGCCGTAACACTATCCAGGATACAAGCACACCTCACCCCGCCTTCCGGGATGGTGGAGGATCTAGATGGGACGGACGAGACACTTCCCTCGGGTGTCAGTCCAGTAGATGTTCAGGAGGACCCCCACATTAATTTATCAATGTCGGTCCTCTCCTGGAACATCCGTGGAGGGTGCTCACTTGGCAGATGGAAGGAGATTTGTGGAACCTTGAAGCGAGATAAGTGCGACAACTCGATCCTGCTGGAGACGAAGATTAGGGGGACAACGATTCTTGCTCGCAGGACACCTACAAACTGGGGGCAAATCGACAACTTGGATCTATGTGATATGGCTAGGATCTGGGTAAGGTGGAACCGCGACAGTTGGGAGGGAGATCTGGTTCTGAAGACTGAGCAGCTTATTGCCATCTCCTTTGTGAATAAAGGAGGATTCCATTTCATTCTTGGAGCGGTATATGAGCACAATGATAGAAGGCTCCGAGAGTCCCTGTGGGGAGACATAGCACGAGTAGAACGCATAGCGGAGCATCTGCACTTACCACTGCTTCTTATAGGGGACTTCAACGCTATGATTCATCGGCGGGAGAAGGTGGAAGGGCGTCCGGTGTCTGACCAGATCCTCTACGATTTCCAGAGGTATCTCCTCCAGTCCGGACTGAGGGGACTGGAGAGGACGAGACACATGTGGGAGGTCGCTGGCGGAGGAGGCAATGATAGAGATATCCGGGGAATCATCGCCTGGATCAAGGAACGGCGAGGAATGGAACAGGGTTGGGCCAAGACAGCTAGAGTCCGTCTTGCAGCGTCGGTCTGACACGTTTGGCGAGAACGTAACAGGCGTATCTTCGAGGGACTGATAACCCCTCCTGTAGGAATTCTACATAATTTAGAATTCGATGTATCTGTAATGACACCTTAACCGGGGTAGGAGAGATGGGAGAAAGTGTACTGTAATACTTTTACTGTGATGTTCGTGGAATAAAATTTTACCCTTATTCCAAATATATATATATATATATATATATATATATATATATATATATATATGAAATGGTAATTTTAGTAAGAAATAAAATTTTTACAAGTATTAGGACTCAAGAAGCCTAACACTTGAGATACACATCACCCACACTACAGAATCCAACCCAACACAGTCAATCAAGGAAGCATGCTTGACTGACTCTTGGTAGACCTTACACTAACCCTCAGTTTAGGACTAGTACTTTGCTCCTTTCTTCTAGCCCTCCACCTTGGGTTTTCAAGTCCTCATGATCCATCTCATAATCCCTATATCGGGAATTTAGAGCTACTTGTCATTTTCTACGGTGAGCTGAAGTTTGTCTCTTTGAGCCTTACATAGGTTCCCCTCTGACTTAAATCGTTCGTTGAAGTCTCGATGTAGGTACCCCTTGGGTTCCAACCTTTGGTGGTGGGTTGCGCTACAGCCTTTGAAGGAAACTCCTCCCTCATAGACACATTTACACTAGTGAAAGGTCAATCTACTCCATGGCCGGAAGAAGTCTCACTGATGGCCCTTGGCAGAGCAGAAATCTCTCCCTCTAGTGGACTAGTAGTCGAAGGGCCTGTTTATCCCACCTGACTCGTGTCAGCCCCTCTCAGCTCCCTATCCACATTAGGCAAGTGGATAGGATAAGTAGCCTTGGAGATAGTGACGGCTCTAGTCTCGACTTGACCTAGGTGATTCTCACAACACGGGGAGCAAGGTTGAGTGAACAGCCCGGGTGCCGAGTCAGGCAAGTGGACAGGATATGAAACCTCTCTCTCACGAAGCACTTCCACAAACTCCTCCCTAACACCCTCACTTGACGGGCCGGGGACACCTCCTCAATATGCCCAATGCATCAACAAGCAGTACACGTCGGATTCCATTCAAAGAAAACTGCCTGCTCTAACCTACAACCATTAGGAAGACAGACAGGGACGGAGGTAGGAAGAGCCAGACATGCAGAGATCTCTATCAGGACACGAGCAAAAGTCAGGCGCTAAAGATGGACCGTGGCGACGACCATGCGAATCGAGACCCTAATGACACTAGAAATATTCATGATGGAAGGCTCGTTCTACAGCTGGAGGAGAAGCTTTGGGAGCTGCGTCCAGACCGAGATGGACGCCAGGAGATCCCACTCCAAGGAAATCGCGAGGGACGATTTCTTGATGATGATCCACTTGTCTAACATCTACGGACCTCCATGGAGCACCATCTCTAGGTCAGATTCCAAGACAAATTGCACAAATAAGAAGCCATTCTTCCGGGAGAAGACTTCAACACTTCCAATATAAGCTCAGACACGGCGAACAAAATCCGTAATGGTATGAAACAAAGGGCGTTGCCCAACAACATACAGCACCAGAGTCATCTTCTATTCCATCGCCGAGATTTCGATGTCCTCAACCGCGATATCAATTGTACGGACACCGTCCACGACCTCGGGCTCCATAAAATGGAGGCTTAGATACGCAACAACCAATAAATAGAAACAAATCGCAGCCTATGAGACGGACTTGGCACTGGAGAAAACCTGAGGGGCAGAATTTGTAGGAGGGAGCTACCTCCGTGGCCTTCACCTTGAAATCTGACAACCCATGTGGCATGTCCATCCATCGAGGGATGGGTCGGCCAGCAAGCCGATCCCTTTGGGTTGACCATCCCGTCGAGGAGTAGAGGTTTGGCCGGCCATCATGCTCATCCCTCACGTAGGAACTTGGCCAATGTCCTCATGGGCTCCACCCGCACCCTGGACGATTTGTTTCTTCTTTTGAACACGTGGGTCCATCCGCCATCACTGACGCCAACGACCAAAGGAGGGGGATGTCTCGAGGAGGCGCTAGATGTGGAATAGGGCCATCGCCGACGTGGAATGGGGCTATCACCGACGGTCGGAGCAAGGGAAGGCACGAGTCCAAGGATAGAAGTAGCTATCAGGTCCCTAGGGGATAACGGGTCCCCAATTGGGACCCGTCATTTCCACTATATATATATATATTTTTTGGAATTGATAATTAGAATCCAAGAATGCTCCACTCGGAATCGAACCCTGCCCTCCCAGGCTATATGCCTCCACACTAGCCACTTGGCCTAGTGGTCATTGGCTCCTATATATATATATATATATATATATATATATATATATATATATATATATATATATTATTTTATATATATATATATATGATTAAAAAATTTACTATAAAGTTATTAGGCTTGAATAACAGGGAGTAATTATAAAAAAATTCTAGGGTACAAAATGCATAATATAAATCTACTTTATCGCATTTTAAATGGCTAGAAAAAGACAAAATTGGTTTGAGAGCATTAGTATCTGTATTCAGGGCCAAAATACCATTTACTTCATAACAATTTGCTGACTGAAGTAAGATATAGCAAGAGCAACCTACAACATCAAGTTCAATTATGGTCTGCAACAAATTTTGGATGTGATCAAGGTCTGCCAGCATCTATTAAGAAAAAAAAAAGATAGTCAGAAAGAAATATATTTATAATTTGAAAGAATACAGTTATAATGAGCTTTAACAAACCATATCAGTCAGTTTCGAAAGAACATCTTCTTCAGCCTTTGCTACTAATACTCTTGCTTGTTGCAGTTCATCGTTTAACGGGACAGCAGTTATAGGCTCTACCAAACTGCTAGCACCTGAACCACTAAAATTTATATGATTCATGTCAACATCATGCACCTGATATGATAATAATGATTGCTTGCTACAGAATATACACTCATTTTCTTGAAGTAACAACCTTGAAAAGTATGTCTATCAACTAAAATAGCTTTCAAGCATGGAATAAAGAAAGTATTTGTACAACTTGAACGCACCTGGACAATAGTAGACCTCCAGTTGATGAAATATTGTCACCAAATGTTTTTATACACCATCTACCATTAATATTGCAAACTTCCTGGAGCAGAAAAGGTAAGAGACCAATACTACTGCATTCATCATACTAAAAGAGACATGAATAAAAGAAATTATAAGCATGAATTATCATACCTTGGAGAAAGCTTGATTCTTACCATCCCAAGTAAACTTGTCCATCAACTGACTTAACTGAATAATAATAGTGCATGCCTATTAGTTATTCAAATTATATGGTTAAGCATAACAAGTTATATTATATCAGTTAGGGAAAATGTAACACATGAAACATTCTATATTCGTACTTATGCAGATAGTACTTTCAGATGAAGCATTCATCGTCCGCATCTCAGAACTGGGTTCAAGTTGCTCACACAATCTCAAGCTATATGATTATGTCTCTCTTAAATTTTATTAGAACCTTATTTACTACTAATAGATGTTGCTTGTCTGTTCAATCTTCAAGTGAGCCTGAAAGAGTTCATGTATATCCTAAAAGAAGATATCTTCCACACACATCCTATCAACAACAGTGCGAAGATTAGGAACAGATAGCCAATGCAGAAGGAAAACATAAGATGGACATTTTTTTTGATATCTTAATTTATCATTGTGGTAGATGATTGAATACCTCCATGTGTTGGAAGCACATAAGATTACTATAAGACCAGCAATGCTTTATGGATTAGAGTGTCGGGCAATTAAGAAGAAGTCCAAAAAATTAGTATAGCCGAAATTACAATGCTAAGATGGATGAATGGCAATACACTAAAAGATTTGATAAGAAATGAGTATATCCGTGGGAAATGAAAAGTGGCACCAATTGAGACGAGAGAGAAAATTGTCTTAGGTGGTTTGGACATGTGGTCTTAGGTAGTTTGGACATGTGTAACACATACCAATAGATACTCCCATAAGGAGGAGAAATAATATAGCAGTTATTCGAGCCGCTAGAGGTAGGCCTAAAATAACATGCTTTCAAATTTTAAAAAAAAAAAATATGGCTTTTGTTAGCGTTACATAGGAAATGGCCATAACAGCATAGTCACATAATTCGCGAATTATTTGAATAATTCGCAAATAGATAGTTGGTTGAAGATATATACGTGAATAGTTCGCATGTTCGGGAATAATTCGCCAAGGTAGCAAATTATTTACGAATTAAACGTTAATTTTTGAATTGTTCGTGCATAACAAGTATTATTTCTGAAGTTAAGTACGGTTAGTAGTTTTAGCCTATGGTTTAAAGGATAGCTGCATTATCAAGATTGGAACGACAGCTCATAAGTCATAATTATAAAATGGAGGTTTAAATGGCGCATTTAAAGCGGATTTAATTGGTGGTATTTCAAACTTTTTAACCTTGCCGAATTTCCTGAATGTCGAACTTGCGATTATGTTTAAATACCCTGGACTTTTAGATAGAAATTAACTACCTTAAACTATTGGGGTTTCTTACGGTGTAAAACATGGTTGTAAAATTACATACTCCTATAAATTTAAAAAAACAAAACAAAAAATTGAAAAAATACCCCAACCCTAGGCATGGTTGGCAGTGGGACTAAGGTGTTTCAATTTATTTTTCAACATTCAACTAACAGCCCAACAGTTCAAGGTATTTAGTTGCTAACAAAGAAAGTTCAGAACATTTAGTTACAAAAATGTGATACTTCTGGATATTTGGTTGCACATAAGCCTTAGGAGTGGGAGTTCAGTGAGTAGGGTTGTCTTTGAAGGTGTGTATGTGCGTGCACGGGTATATGTTTTGTGTTTGTCTGTGGCAACAACACGTGAGATATATTTATCTTTTATATGTGGCAAGAGATACATGCAAGATTTTGTGAAGGATGGCATCAACCAAAACAAGGGAATTCAGAGATTGATAATATTAATACACGAAAAAGTTCTTCGTAATTGCATTTACACGTATTTAGATGTGGTAAAAAAATGAAATTTCTACAAAATAAGGGAATTTCCGGTGCAAATCAAATACATGGTCTTCTTAAGTATATATTAAATGAAGTTCTCTTTACAATATTGTAGTATACCTTTCTTTCAAGGGACCGAACTTGATCTCGATACTGTTTCAGCTCAAAGCTCTTGATTAGAGACATTTCATGAAATTAGAGACATGACAACAAAATGTTCAGCCAATATATGTTTGTAAGTAATAAAGAATTGTGATATACTTTGAAATAATTAAAGCAATAAGAATAATGACTACCAGTAAAGCATCAAATACAGCAAAGAAATTAGAATGCAGTTAAAATGCACAAGTACATAGGATTACTATTTTAGAAAGAATTCGTTAGGTAGCTATCTGCAGCATTGGCATAACATGAGGGATTTTCTGTACATGAATTCCATTTATGATTCACCAGGAACCACCTACTAGCCTCGTCCCATTTTAAGAACAAGTCCAATATGGTAACAAAACTTAATATGCATACTTCTGCAAATAGGAAAATTACCATTCCTTGAACTTGAGCTTTTCAACATGTTAAAAGCTAAAACTGTAAACACCTCCACACCCCCCCCCCCCCCCCCCCCCCCCCCCCAAACATATTTTTTAAAATTTTCCTAAATAAACTTAGTAATTAATAACCTAAATAGTTGTGCAACTATATATGTATATGTGTGCATGATTATATACGCATATGAAAATATGTGCATCATTGTATAAATAATGTAAGTACGTGTACAAATATAGGATACATAAGTTATTTAGTAATCATAGGAGTTGGTATATTTTTTGGGAGTTGTGTGTGTGCGTGTGTTCGTGTGTGCGGGTGTGTGCGTGTGTGCGTGTGTGTTGTGTGTGTGCGTGTGTGCGTGCGCGTGCGTGCGTGTGCTGTGATGGCTCAAGGGTCCCTAGTATTGGCACTATGAGTCGGTATGATGGCTCAAGGAATTTAAGAGTTTCTTGGATCCTCATCTTTTCTCCTTTCACTCACTTAGAGCGTAGTGAGTCGAACTTCGCTCGCCTTCATTACCTTAGCCTGTGTATATATGTATATAGAATCCCAGTCAGTTGCTACCTTAGAAGGGTCCCTAGCATTGGCACTATGAGTCGCTATGATGGCTCCAACAAGGAATTGAAGAGTTTTTTGGATCCTCATCCTTCTTTCACTCACTTAGAGCGTAGTGAGTCGAACTTCGCTCGCCTTCATTACCTTAGCCATGCTTCTTGCCCTCTTTCTTTTCCTCGAATGACTATTCATGTTAGGAATGAAGACTTCAGTAGACCCTTCTTCCTTGCATGGAATCGAACTAGAACTAGAATTAGAATAGCTTTATGAAGAGTAAAGCCATAGCCAACCTATGGGCCTGTGTGTATAATAATGAGACTAATATATATATATATATATATATATATATATATATAGGGAGCAGATCAAAAGCCCCCCTTAGAAATCCCCCTAAAAACCCCCCTCACTCTAATTCGTAATATTAATGTTAATATTAATGTTAATATTAATGTTAATACTAATTTTTTTTTAATATTAATGTTAATGTTAATGTTAATATTAATGTTAATGTTAATATTAATTTTAATGTTAATTTTAGTATTTAATGTTAATATTAACATTAACATTAATATTAACATTAATATTAACATTAAATTACGGATTAGAGTGAGGGGGGGTTTTAGGGGATTTTCTAAGTATATATATATATATATATATATATATATATATATATATATATATATATACACAAAAAAAAAATAATAATATATATATATATATACAAAATTTTGGTACTTGATTATTTCTTTAATAAAAGAATTCATTTGAATTATTAGTAAGCCATTTATTAAAACCCATTAGTAATGATTTCAAACCCTTTACGCCCACAAAGCGTTAAACCCATTATATCATTCAAACCCAAACCCATGGGTGAATAGTAACCAAATCCTTCTTTTTCTCACACGTTAACTTTTAGCTCATTTTGAGCTGAAATATTCTCCATTTGGTAAAGGAAACCCATGTATCATCATCCCTTCCTCTTTGGTTTTCTCTTTGAAAACGAAGAGAAGAAAGAAGTTGTTCTTCTTACTTAACCTCCTAGACTTTTTCCAGATATAGACGAGCAGGTTTATCTACAGACCTACGTTCCAGGACCCAACGCAGGAGCACACACTACTGATCACGAGTAGACTGATTCTCCATAGTTCTTGTGAGCCAGGCTCATCATGCTTTTTTTTTACTTTCTTTACTTGTTTTCATTTATTACTCTACCAGCAGTGGATTTGTCTCCACCGGACTATTTTATTATCTTTGTTGCACTTGGACATTTAGTTACTTGACTTTTCATAGTTATTTGCTTTCATTTATTAGTCTACTAGCAGTGGATTTGTCTCCACCTGACTATTTTATTATCTTTGTTGCACTTGGACATTTAGTTACTTGAATTTTCATAGTTATCTTATTTGTTGGTGTAGAGAATAATTGTTGTATGTTTTATTGATTGGCTACTCCACAACTTATAGGGAGTCTAGCTCCTCTTCATATTACATTTTTCCAATGTGGGACTAAATCCTTTATTAGTTCTCAACACTCCCCCTCAAGATGGGCGATAGATATTAATCATTCCCATCTTGTTACATAGCTTCGACAGACTTAATGAACTAAGACCCTTAGTCAGACAGTCTGCCACTTGTTCTTCTGAGCGAACATGATCAATCTTCAGTATCCCTTGTTCCAGCTTCTCTTTGATGAAGAATCGATCGATCTCGATGTGCTTCGTTCTGTCGTGCTGAACTGGATTGTTAGCTATACTTATTGCAGCTTGACTATCGCTCAGAAGACGTAATGGTGCTCCCTTGTCCAGCTTCAACTCTGTCAGCAACGCTTTCACCCACAGCAACTCTGACACTTCTAAAGCCATTGCCCTGTATTCTGCTTCAGCTGTAGACCGTGCTACTACAGACTGTTTCTTGCTTCTCCATGAGACCAAGTTTCCTCCTACAAAGACACAATATCCCGTGGTAGACCTTCTATCGTCTATGCAGCTTGCCCAGTCTGCATCGCAGTATCCCTCAACTTCTATACATACATTCTTCTTGAACCATAGCCATTTCCCCGGCGTCCCTTTCAGATATCTCAAGATCTGAAACATTGCATCCATATGATCCGTTCTTGGATCATGCATGTAGCGACTTACTACACTCACCGCAAATAAGATATCAGGGCAAATGTGCCCCAAATAAATCAATCTCCCTACAAGTCGTTGATATCTTTCACGATCAACTGGCTCTCCTGCTTCTGCTCCCAACTTGCACTTCTGGTCAATTGGAGTGACTGCTGCTTTGCATCCCAGCATCCCAGCATCCCTGTCTCCTTCAGCAAATCTAGTGCGGATTTTATCTGTGAGAGAACAATTCCTTGTTCGCCTTCACACACCTCGATACCTAGAAAGTACCTCATCGCTCCTAAATCCTTCACCTCAAACTCCTTCGCGAGTTTTGACTTCAGCTTAGCGATCTCGACTTCATCATTACCTGTGATTACTATATCATCCACGTATACAGCAAGTATAGCGATGTGGCCTCTTGCATACTGAAAAAAGACCGTATGATCTGCATTTGCTTGATGGTATCCCATGCCTATAACAGCCTTTCTGAATCTGTCAAACCAGGCTCGAGGACATTGCTTGAGTCCATATAGCAACTTCTTTAGTTTGCACACTT
This sequence comes from Iris pallida, assembly GCA_029216955.1. NCBI lineage: Eukaryota > Viridiplantae > Streptophyta > Magnoliopsida > Asparagales > Iridaceae > Iris > Iris pallida. The sequence continues at coordinate 79,849 of JANAVB010005135.1, forward strand.
TTCCATGCGATGTCCCTCCGTCTGATTCTGTAGCGTAGCACCCTGGCGGGAGTTCCATGTACACTTCTTCTTGTAGGTCCCCATGGAGAAAGGCATTCTTCACATCTAACTGGTATAGCTTCCACCCATAGTTTGCTGCAATGGAGCCCAGAGTTCTTACAGTGCTCATTTTTGCTACTGGAGCAAACGTCTCGTCATAGTCGATGCCATATGATTGTGTGTATCATTTTGCAACCAACCTTGCCTTGTATCGTTCCACTTTTTCTTCTGACGTCTCGTTTACTGTGTACACCCATTTGCATCCCACAGTTTTCTTCCCTTTGGGTAATGGAACCAGCTCCCACGTCTTATTTTTCTCCAGTATCCCAAGTTCTTCCATCATTGCAGCTTTCCACCTTGGATCTTTCTTTGCTTCCTGCCAACTTTTGGACAACGAAGTAGAGTCTAATGATGCAATGAAGGCTCGATAATTCGAAGAAATGTTAGAATAAGATAGGTAGTTGGCAATATCATGTTCATAATCATCAAAACGACTAGGAGCCTTACCCACATTGATGCGAGAAGATCTCCTTAAGGGAGCAATAGGTAGTGGAGAGATCATACCATTAGAGTCAGAGAGATCCGCATCAGAATCAGAATGATTCAGTGCGGGGGCAACATCTTCAAGAGTTGGAGCAGGAGTAGACGAGGGACTTGGTATAGTAGGCACGGGGCACGGTACAGGCACAGTACTGGACTTCTGTTGTCTCCTTCTGTAGACTTGGAGCTCATTTTCCATTGTCTGCACTTGGAGCTCCTTTTCCATTGTCTGTTGCTCCCCCTGTTAACATATGTATCTTCTTCATCTTCTGTATCGGAGTCACTGCTTTCTCCCCCTTTCGTCCAGTTTTCCACGACCGGGCATGGGACCGATCCGACCACCACAGATTGGCTTATTTTCTCCCCCTCACATCTAACACCCTCTGTGTTAGGTGTGTCACCAAACGCTGAACCGTCATCCGAACCATAATATGGTTTCAGTTCTCTGAATGTAACGTCCATGCTTACAAACATCTTCCGCTCAACTGGGCTCCAACATGCGTATTCCTTCTGAGTTGTCGAGTACCCGACAAAGACACATTTAACCGCTCTAGGATCCAGTTTGTCAACTCCTGGCCTATTATCTTGGACAAAACATACACACCCAAATACTTTCGGTAGAACAGTGTACGTGGTTGCACCAGTAAGCATCTCCAACGGTGTTTTCCAGTCCAATACCTGAGATGGTATTCTGTTGATGAGATAAGATGCCGTTCACACCGTGTTTCGGGACATTCATAGCCAGCATCATCGTCCGTGCGACCTCCAGCAGGTGTCTGTTCTTCCGTTCGGCCACACCATTTTGTGCCGGTGTATAGGCACAGGAAGTTTGGTGTAGTATTCCATGAGTAGATAAATACTCAGCAACCTTCTTATTTGTATATTCCATCCCATTGTCAGACCGTAAGCACTTAATTTTAGTGTCATATTGAGTTTCTACCCGGCGATGAAAGTCTCGAAACGCCTCAAAGACGTCACTTTTATTCTTCATAAGGTAGACCCATGTCACGCGAGTATAACAATCAATAAAAGTGACGAACCATCGAAAACCGTTAATACTGGTTGTAGGACAAGGGCCCCATACGTCCGAATGTATCATATCAAATACAGCTGAACTTCTACTTCCTGAACTCACATACGTGCTTCTGGTATGTTTACCCAACTCACAAGCATGACAAAATAACTTCTCTTTATTAGCCCTTTGGTATAAGGACGGATACATTCGACTAATAATTTTAAAAGAAGAATGACCGACACGCTGGTGATGGAGTAGCAATTCATCTTCTACACTGCACCGTGAATCTTCCGGTGGTGTCTGCTACCAGAGATGTCAATGCTTTGTCCAGTCCAGTCCTGTCCAAGTACCACAGCCCCTTATGCCATGTGTCAGTCCCTAGTCGTCGTCCTGTCCCCTTCTCCTGAAAAGTCACCGTAGGAATGTCAAAGGAAACAGTACAGTTAAGATCAAGAATAATGGCACTAATAGAAAGAAGATCGACAGGAAAAGACGGAGCATGTAAGACATTGGTGAGAGTGAGAGAAGGGGTGCATGCGACAGTGCCTTTACCCATGACAAGGCTGGAGGTTACCATCAGCAGTCTGAATTCTCTCCGGCGTCGGTAGGTGAGTATAGTCCTGGAACTCACCGCGGGACCCCGTGACATGGCGAGTTGCCCCAAAGTCCATAATCCAACCTGGTTGGTGGACAGCTGCTGCAAGAGCACGCGCAGGAATACCTGTGCTGGTTTGGGCAAAGCAAGTGATGTAGTCCCCCGAGGTAGATGACGTCCCATGACTGCCGTCCGAATCCAGCTTCGTGCTGCGTAACCTCGCGAGGAACTCCTTCTCAAGAGAGGTTAACTCAGCCAGGTGATTTTCTCCCCCTTCCTCCGCCAATTAGCTTTGTGTCCTCCAGAATAATTTTTTCTTCTACCAGCATAACCGTCTCTACCACCTCGACGTCCTCCGCGGCCCCGTCCACGATCACTCGACTGACTGTACAGGGGTTTTGGACAAAATCTGATGTAATGTCCTGAGTCACCACAGTTGTGGCAAACACTGGCCACAGAGGGAGGCTGATTGAAGGCGGCAAGGGCAGACTTGTCAACAGTGGCTTGCTCCCCCTGGAAAGAGCCCTTGTTGGGCATCAACTTCAAGCGAGCCTCTTCTTGTGCCATGGCAGCTATGGCTTCTTCTAAGGTTGGAAGCATGGGCTGTGCTAGGAGTACATTCCTTCTATGCTCAAACACAGGGTTAAGACCCTTCAAGAACTTCATCATCCGTTGTCGCGAAATATAATCCAAGAACTTTTAGAAATATTTCGCAAATGCTGGTTCGACTTGGGCATCTTCCATCTCAAGAGGATCATAGTGATCCAGATCAGACTAGTACTTCTTCAACAGTGCTGCATACTCAGAGATGGTGCGGTCGTCCTGGGCCACCCTATCAAGTTCATCCTGCAGTTGGAAGACCCGCATAGGATTGCCTGAACCTGAGTACATATCCTTCAAAGTCCGCCATATATCAGCAGCAGCCTCCATCGCCTCTACATTGTCCGACACCTAGTCGGTCAAGGAGGCTGTCAACCATCTAGCCACAACATTCTTGACAATTTCCCAAATAGCAAACTCCTTTGAGGAGGAATCATCTGGCGCCTTGGTTTGGCCATTGACGTAGCCAACCAAGCCACGTCCCTTCAGCGTCCGTATGGCCTGCCGTGACCATTTCAAGTAGTTGGACGTTCCTTCCAACTTCGTCTCCAGCTTGTCCAGCTTCCCCATTTTGTAGGGTGACGGATCCATCAGTATGGATCACACGTGGGGTTGCCTCGGTTAATCTTTTTGATAAAATTTCATCAACCAAGGCCTTCATCTCTTCTGCCGTCAGTTTACCACTGATCGAATCCATGGTGTCTTCAACTGTGATCCGTCGTCGTCGTCGTCTTCGTCGGCTTTATGTAAAGTCTTCAACAGAGACCTTACGAATGCGCTGTTAACGTGGTCAACACCGGCGCGCGCATATAGATCCTAATTTGCAGATCGAGAACGAAAAACAAATAAAGCATTTGTAATTCCGGAGGGCGTAATCTAGGAACAGAAGGTGCAAATAAAGCATTTGACAGCCATCCGTCTTCGAATAACCGTCCACATAATCTCTCTCAAATTAGGGTTTTTTTTTGAGAAAAAATGGGGGTTCGACAGCAGTGGGGTCGGAAGAGGGAGGGGGGGCGTCGGGGGGGGGGGGGGCAGGTGGGGGGGGTCGGCGGGGGGCAGCAGGGGGCAGCAGCGGGGGGGGGGGGGGGGGTCGGCAGGGGGGTGGGGATCGACAGGGGGGCGTCGGGGGAGGCAGGGGGCAGGGGGGTCGACAGGGGGGGCAGCAGGGGGCAGCGGGGGGGGGGGGGGTCGACAGGGGGCGTCGGGGGGCAGGGGGCAGGGGGTCGGCAGGGGGGGAGGTGGCAGGGGGGGAGGCGTCGGTGGGGCAGGGGGCAGGGGGGTCGGCATGGGGGGCGGCAGCAGGGGGCAGCAGGGGGGTCGGCAGGGGGGTGGGTTTGCCGGGTTGGGGAAGGGGTGAAATTTTTTTTTTTGGTTATAGCTCTGATACCATGTAGAGAATAATTGTTGTATGTTTTATTGATTGGCTACTCCACTACTTATAGGGAGTCTAGTTCCTCTTCATATTACATTTTCCAATGTGGGACTAAATCCCTTATTAGTTCTCAACAGTTGGTTAAGTTTTTTTATGTGCTTGTGGATAAGATTTTGATCCTACATGTGACTTAGATGTTGTATTAAGTATATCGGGTTGAGTCCTTTATAGACAGCATAAGTGTATACTTGAGAGATTTCTATAGAATGGATTAGCCCATGATTATGTAACAGCTGGCCTAGTCACGTGCTAGTCCCGTGAGTTTTGGAACTGGAACATGATAAAAACTAAACCCATTATTTTGAAACATATTCAGGTTTAGATCGCTCCATCAGTTCGAATGGTGTGTGCATGATACAATGGTGATATTAATGATGAAGTAATATGCACGCTGATAAAAATGTGCAAAAATAAGTTACATGCTCAGGTAGTTCTCATTTTTCTGTTTCATTATGTTCACTTCTATTTATTTCATTACTTCAACTTTGAAGCATTGTTAAATATCTTTCTTTTGCACCTTTAAACTGGGAGGCAGAACACAGTGCTTAGAATGTTGTAATATTCACGGAAGAAACCCAATGTTTGTCATATTCTTAATGTGTCATCAATTCACTGCTAGTCCAGAGCACTGATAATGGGCTGTGTTAGGTAGGTTACAGCCAGTGTAAGACTGTCGGATATCTATTAAATCAATCCTTACATAGTCCAAGTAGAGGATTCTCACAGTAGCAATGTGCTGCGCTAATCCCAACCCTCTGAAATGGTATATTGGCAAGGATGCTTGCTAGGGCACCCCTGTAACCCGTGCAATGTCAAGTGAGGAAGGGCAGGCTAGGGTGTCATGGGAAGCAACCTACTATGCTATTAATTGGCAAGGTTTTGTGTCTATATGAAGCCACAAGCTGAGTAGCTCTACTGCAAGAGAAAAGGATTTGAAAAGTCCTTGGGAAAAACAAATTGGCTTGTTGATACGTGTGTGTGATACAACATACGGACCACTCGGCAGTGATTGAGTTTTATTAGAGCAAATCTTGATTTTCCACAACACTTCTAACACGGCATAACAAGGTTGGTTGCGGGAGAGAGGGGAGTTGTGGGAGAGGCAAGAACAACTACTTAACATGTATTGTGGAAGTCCCATTTTGGTTCCGGGAGAAAGGGGAGTTGTGGGAGAGACAAGAACAACTACTAAACATGTATTATGGAAGTCCCATTTTGGTTCCTTACATAGAGAAAGGGACTTGGTCACCAAAAAAAAAGATAGTTGCTTCCCCTCAAGCAAGTTCTTCTTTGGTGGCCAAGCCTAAGAGGAAGCTGGGTCCCCCACAACCATGTCGACCCAATGGGAGGCCACAATGGAGCCTGGATCCACATAAATCCAATGGTGATAAATCTAGAGACATTAACAGTAGATAAAAATAATATTTGAGAGCATTATAAACGAAAAATATGGAGAAAAGAATAATGTTAATCAAGTTGGTAAGGAAACAGAGATAATAACTGAATGTGCAACCAAGTAGGATCTTATGCAGAGTTCTAAAAAATTTGGCGTCTAGGCACCCTTTGACAATAAGTGAGGCTGGTCAAGACGCCTCGGCACCAGGTGGCTTCCTTGCCAGGAAGCAAAACACGGCAGCACTTACAGCAACCTTTAATCCATCTTCAACGGTACAGTAGCTATTTGTGATGTTGTCTAATGAGATCGGAGAGAATTATAGTACACTATGGGAGGAGAAGATGAGGTACGCAGTTCAAATTCTATACTTTTCTTTACATCAAACTCTATTTGTATAGAGTTTCCTATTTTCAAATAACGTGAAGGTTTACGTATATTGAATTTCTTCTACGGTTGTGTCCGGCATGCAGTAAACGAAAAAGGATATAAAAGAGAGGTCTAAGAAGACAAACTGCACTGTCTTTAACAGAGCCATCATCATCTACCACTTGCAGTATGGACTTGACCAATTGCCGACTTATAATAGCATCCAGTATCTACAGAAGGAAAGGAAAAAAAAAAAGGTAAATTAGTTACAGAAATGGGAATAGACAAACAAACTAGAAGATGTAACATCACATAAGAGAGTACCACTTGCGCAAGAGGCATGAAATTATTATAACAATCTGTCTTCTTTTGCTGCAGTTTCAAGAGCGATTTGCAAGGTGTGAGCAAACTGTAAAAGGGTAGCTACAGCCATTGCTTCTAGGCCACCAACAGGAAAACCTCTAGAGGCATGCTCAATAGCCAATTTCACCTACAATCATCGTCAACCAGAATGTTAACATCTACAGTGACTGCAAAACATAGTCCTAGCAGCATTACAAGTATGTCACATCATTTTTGTTCAAACAAAAGAAGATGTTGGAGTTATCCAATAATTCGGACCACACATGTAAAATTAAAGGGCTAATTAGTGTTTAGACCTTGAATTTTATACTAGTTTAGAGTTTAAGCCCTCACATGTCCAATTGGAGAGTTTAGATCCTGGATTTTTATTTTCTTCTTTTTTCCATTATACCCTTCATAACCTATATATGAAAATTTTCATTATCAAACATGAAGGGAGGGTATAATAGGAAAAAAAAGAAAAAAAAAATCTAGGGTCTAAACTCTCTAATCGGACATGTCTGGGTTTAAACTCTAAACTGGTATAAAACTCAGGTTCTAAACACTAATTAGCCCAAAATTAAATGTGTTGAGCTATTTAATTAATTAAGTCAAATTAAAGTGGTCTAATTAAAAATAGGCTTAAGGGTATAATTATCATGGAAATAATATGTAGATATCGGAGATAAATCTAATTTGATGAGGGGCCAAATTAGAAATATCAAAAACTAAAAAAAAAATTGAAAGAAAGGTAATTATATTTCCATTGTTTCAAAATACAATACATGCACTAGTCATGGACTCCCATTTGTAACCCCATACTCAGTATACCATGCTCTACATTATGAATAACTTCAATGACGGTGTTGCTTTGCCTCTCAAAAATCATGTTATTTCTCTTCTGTCAACATGTTAAACCGCAGCCGCCAATCTGGTATATGCCTCCCGATACCACATGTCATCCCGTTGTTTGGACGCTTTGAGATCCCGTACCACCGTTGCCCAGTCTTTGGGACTCCTACTCCTAAGCTTAAGCTTGTCCGCATGTGCTCGCAAGACTGGCCATACCATCGAATACTTGAAAAATATTGTTCCATGCTCTCATTTGCTTGCATACACATGACACAATGTGGTGTCACGGTACCAATGCCAAACCGACCAAATCTATCCCGTGTCAGCAGCATGCCCATCATCAATCGATATAAGCACAGTTGCATCTTTTTCGGAATACCCTTTATCAAGTAATCTCAGCTTGATCCTACTTCTCATAAACCGTCCTTTCTTGATTATATACCACTTTGTATTCAAAATCACCACTCTTGCTACCATCCCATATCCAAACATCTCTAGATAATTATGTATCAATTCGCTCCTTCTGGATGTCCGTCCCATACAGGCATGCAAATCTGTCTACTTCCACCCGCCACCTACTATCCACAATCAGAGTGGCAACCAACTCTCTCCTACCCACCTCCATAGTAGCGTGAGCCCCCACCAATTGGAGTAGCCCCTTGTGCTGGATCCACGGATCCAACCATAAGCCAGTCTGCCCCTCCTTCAGTACTCGTGTGATATATTGTTAAACCGCTCCTCTAAGCCGTAGCATGTGTTTGAAGATGACATATGCATTATTATTGGATCGATAGACCAAGAAGTTCCCGCCCTTTAAGTATCGGTTCCGCATCCATTGAGCCCACAATGAATCACCTTGAATAAACCTCCAAACAAACTTTATCCCTGCATCTTCCTTAGAGTCAATAAGGCCCTAAGTCCAACGCCTCCTTCAGTAGGAGGCCGACATAAATCCCTCCAAGCAATAACATGCATCCCCCTCGTTATATGAAATCAGCGCACA
>JANAVB010005136.1:0-27917 GCA_029216955.1 Iris pallida
CGGTCTAGAAGTTCTGAGTGATTGTAATCTGAAGGCTTGATTTGAAGAATACCTCTTCACAATTGAATTTGGACGAGTTCTTCATATCAAAGCTCGCATTGTAGAAGTTGCAAGGACTTCGTAAGAAAACGTGCGATTTTGCCAATAGTGGATTCAACTGGTAGCAAGAGTTCTACCGACTGGATTAGTCCTCAACAGAGGGAAACCAGTATATATCGCTGTCTTTGCGTTGCTTTCTTATCTCTGCCTTTACATTTATAATTGTGATTATTATTTTGTGATCTTGCTGCTAACATTTTTTAATTAGCAATTTTTCGCTGCCAACTCTATTCACCCCCCTCTAGAGTATTGTGCTTTACGATTTTGTTCCTACAATTGGTATCAGAGCAGGTACTTCAACTAGAGAGCAGGTTCTCCAACTAGAGGTAATATATTCTGATCCTAATTATTCCTACAATTGGTATCAGAGCGGGTGTTACAGGTAAAGAAAGGTAACGGTGTAATTATTTATTCATTTTAATTAACTGTTATATAGATCACAACACAACACAAGGCAACTGTAAAATTCACAAGTGAACGCCAGGCCACAAATAGACCTCCACTGTTTGATGGTACGAATTATACCTATTGGAAAACACGGATGAGTTTCTTCTTGAAATCACTTGACTTTGATTTATGGTCCATTGTTATTGATGGCTATCAAAAGCCACATCGTATAAATGTTGATAGAGTTTTAGTTGAAAAACCCCATAGCAGATATACAGAGGAAGAAAAGAAAAGGGTCAGTCTTGACGCACGTGCTATTAACGCTCTTTTTTGTGCTTTAGACAGAACTGAATTTAACAGGGTGTCTATCTGCACAATGGCTAATAAAGTATGGAAGCTACTTGAAGTCACACATGAAGGCACGACTCAAGTCAAAGAATCAAAGGTCAGCAGACTTACTCAAGTATGAGGTGTTCAAGATGAAGCCCAACGAAACAGTTACTCAGATGTTCGAAAGATTTCTGGATATTGTAAATCCTTTGTCCTCCCTAGGCAAGGAGTACAGTAAATATGAAAAGATTCGCAAACTCCTGCGAGCACTTACCAAGAACTGGATTCTAAAGGCTACTGTAATCATTGAAGGGAACGACCTCACAACTATGTCCCTCGAAGTACTCATGGGTAAGCTACTCACTCATGAACTAGAGCTACAAGATTTTGAAGAGCCTACACCAAAGAAGACGATCGCCTTCAAGGCTCAGCACAGAAAAGTTGCTGAAGGTGACTCAGACAGCAGTGAATCTGATGCTGAAGATCAAGCACTCCTAGCAAGGAAATTCAAGAGATTCATGAGACATGAGAAGAGAGCCAAAGAAAACAACAGCAACAACTGGTATCAAGATGATGCTGTCTGCTATGGCTGCAAGAAGAGGGACACATAAAGAAGGATTGTCCTACAAACTCACCATCAAGCAAGAAGAGCAACAGGGATAAAAAGGGAACCTGAAAAGATCAACATCACGGAAGTATGCCAACACTAGCATATGGCATAAAAGTGAAGCCAGCGACTCAGAAAATGAACTCAGAAGACGCTGCAAACGTATGCTTTATGGCATCCGATCAGGTACCTACTGAACCTGTAGTTGATACATATGATAACTTTACCTTTGAACAATTAGGAGATGCTTTAGTGAACAGATGACTGATTACAGAAAACTGCATAGCAAATATCAGACCTCTAAGAAGGTACTCAAAGAGTACAAAGGTGAAATAGGTAGACTTATCGACCTACTAGCTGAGGTTAGAAATAATGTTAGTGAGTCTGGTGAGCTTTCTTCAATAAAGCTCTTATTACACGAGACTACCAAGTCATCTGAAGAGAAAGACAAAGTTATCGACCAACTGAAAGAAGAACTTTCTATAGAGAAGAAAGTCTTCGATGTACACAAATCAGAATGGAAACACTTACTTCTGATTATACTAAGTTGTATGACACTTCCAAAAGATTGGAAATTAGGCTAGGAAAACAGCCGAAGCCTGCTGCTTCCTACCCTAACACGTGTTACTTACCAAATATCGGAATATTCCCAAGCTAAATACTGTCAGACCTAACCCTATCAAACCATTATCCCAAAAGGTTAAGCCCAAACAGGATTATAGGCATGCTTTCTTCTATACTAGAAAACCTAAACCTACCAACCATGCACACCACTCAGCTTTCAACACTCGACATGCACAATGTCATTATTGTGGCCTCGTTGGTCATATCTCTCCTGCATGTAGAGTTAGAAAGCTTGTTGATTTAAATATTTATGCTTGGATACCAAAAGCTAACATTTCAGGACCCTACAAGAAATGGGTACCAAAAGTTTTATCTGCAAACTGTTCTATAGGTGGAACACCTTTCATATGCTAAAAGCAAATGGATCCTCGACAGCGGTTGTTCACGGCATATGACCGTTGACGCTACATTATTTACAACACTGTCGAAGAAAAAAAGGAAGGTTATGTTTCCTTCGGTAATAACTTAAAAGGGTATATCATTGGTATCGGTGATGTTGGTAAGTCTCCCTATCCTGTGATTAATTGTCTGTGTTGTTACCGAGTTGAAACATAATCTACTCAACATAAGTTATTTAGCTGATCATGGTTATGGTATCAACTTTGGCAAAGACAAATATTATAGTTGATAGCTCAACTGGTAGTACTATCTTTGAAGGTATCAGGGAAGACAACATATGTTTTCTATTTGTTGGAAGAAACTAACATTTCAGGTAGATACTTAATGGCTAAAAGTGATGAGAGTCATCTGTGGCATATGAAACTCGGTCACGCAAATATGGAAACAATCTCAAGATTATCCACAAAGAAGCTAGTACGCAATTTACCGGACATAACATTCAAGAAGGATTCGTATGCAGCCAATGTGAAAAGAACAAAGCTACCAGATCCAAATTCAAGTCAGTAACGCAGTATGTACTACTAGACCTCTACAATTGCTACATATGGACTTATTTGGTCCTAGCAGAGTTGCTAGCCTCGGAGGTAAATTATATGCTTTCGTAATTTTAGATGATTTCTCTAGATACACGTGGGTATACTTCTTGACACGCAAGAATGATGCATTATCCAATTTGTTGCCTTTTGTAAGAAAGTACAGAACCAGCAGCCGTACGAGGAAACCCCCTAACCCTAGTTCTTTACCACTCCCTCTTTCCAATCCAAGTGGTGAAATCAATCCAAACTTTGGATTCGTGCGGAGTTCGTCATTCTCTACAACATACTCAAATCTTGGGAGGTATAACTCCTTATTTCCCCTCCGTCTAATTTTGTGCATATTTTCTTTTATTGCACAAATGGAACCCAAGGATTTAACCCCTTCAAGAGAAAGAAGACAACCAACCAAAGTGATAAGGTTCATCTTCGAATCCACCACGGATTCCCTCTTTTCGCCAGTCCAATCTAGCGACGACGCGTTCGACGGGTTTTACTTTCAAACCCTAACCAAGCCTTACTGTGGTATGGAGACTTCTCCATGAGATCCATATGCACAGGCGCACCCATCAAGTGGACTGTATTTCCTGATCACCGCCATTTCTTTGAGGCATTAGTGTTACAATATTTTGTTAAACTTTGTTTTCCTGTAGCAACTAATGCCATTAGACTGTTTTACTGCAATATCATATTAAACACTTTTGATGTAAGCACACGTGTTGGAGGATTAGATATCAATTTTAATGATGTCCTCTTAGCGGAGATCCTTGGTATTCCCAATGAGGGTGAACCGTTGTTGATATCACTGAGTTTGATTTCTCCGAAGGCACGAACTTACCAGTTTTAAAGCTAACTTTGTGCACCTGATAGAGTTCGCTCTGGAAAGTTCAAGGCAAACAACTTGAACTTGTTTAATTATGAATTGCACCGTATCATTTATTCCACTCTTCTTTCGAAATCTACTTCGAAGGATGATGTCACGCCTCTTGAATTATCTGCTATGTATCACATTCTTAAGGGGATTCTATTTTCTGCCCCTAAGACCATTATTCAAATAATGGGACATTGTCGTACAAGAGATAGATATCTCTCTTATGCGATGATTCTCCCACGCATCTTTCAGCGTTTCAACATTGACTTATCTACTTGTACTCAAGACCCTGAGCCCAAGTTTCTCAAGTTATCTCGTCGCAGTATGACTGCAGCTGCTCCTCCTTCCGCTCCTGCTCCTACTACTGCTCCACCTCCTCCACCTCCTCAACAGTATGCTATGACATTTGAGGGCATACACCAACTCCTTTCAGATTTGCACGTCTCGATGACGGATATGACCCGCGAACGTGTGTTCCGCGACGTCACCCGTTATCAGGCGATTGCAAATTCCTTAGTTGATCTTCGTTTTGCCCAGACTAGACATTCAGCCGGTTCCATCCCTAGAGATCCAGATTTCTCTGGTTACCGCTGTGAGGATGAGGCTGTTCATGCCTACTTTCAGCCCGGTAACGCATATGATTGGTACCGTTCTGACCGTGCTCCTCCTCGTGATTATGTCAGTGAGTTTTACACTGGCGCTCCTCCTCACCCTTCTGGCGCGGGTACCTCTGGAGTTGGTCCTTCTGGACATGCTGGTCATCATACTGATGATGATGATGATGAGGATTTGTGATATGTTAGTTGATTTGAGACTTAGACATTATCTACTGTATACTTAGAAATGCTCCAACATTCTAAGTTTTTCTATCTTTTAGACTTTATTATCAGTATTTTTTGAGGACTTGTACTGGATTTGTTTTATTGATGTCATTTGAACATCTTTTTATCTTTATGAGATGCGTTATTTTTGATTCACATCAGTTTATTTACTTATTTACAGCATCTTTATCTGCTTCTCTATTATAAACTGCCTGAAAAATAATTCTTTGTTTTATTATAAACTGTCTGAGAACAAATACATGCCTGTGATGTATTTTCTTTACTGTTTCTATCATTTATTATTATTATTTTCTTGTATTTCTTCACTGTTTGTTATTTATGCAATGATTGCGGGGGAGGTTTTTCTCTCTTTTGCAATTATTTTGCTAAGTGACAACGGGGGAGAAAAATAAAGATCTAACATTCTTTTGAGAAAATGCAGGACATGAATAATTTTTTGATTTTATTTCAAGCTTAAATGTTATATCATTCATAGTTTGTCAATTATCAAAATGGAGGAGATTGTTGGCCCATTGGTCATATGGTCATCCTGATTTTAATAATTGATCAAACTCTGTCTCGATATATGAAGCTAGTCAGGATGTATCGGACACTTGGACATGGTCAAGAATAGCTATCTACACAATTCAAGACTGAAGCGATGTTTTCCTGTTCGAGTTTGTATTTCTTTAAGCAATGTATTTTTTATTTTATTGAGTCTAGGAATACGTTGTACACCAAGTCGTACTGGCAAATAGGCTATTCCAAAATGTTTTCAAAACACTTTTAAAATATCCTTTGTTTTAAAAAATATTCCTTTAAACAAAAGCTTTCAAAAAGGTTTTCAAAAGCTTTTCAAAAATCCCCAAAATCTATTTTTAAATACCTAACCTAACCCTGACAGAACTCGGCCAGAGTTCGGCCAGAGTTCGGTTAGTGGCAGTTTTGATTTTTGAATCCTTTGGAACTTGGTCCTCATGCAGTTGCGGATTTGACCGAGATTTCTTCATCGAATTCTGCCCAAATTCTGCCCGAATTCTGTCAGAATACTGTATTTGGAACTCCTATAAATAGAGAAGGATTTCGATCATTTTAATTCACTCATTCACTTTCAATCTTCTCTATATCTAAAAACTTTCAGTCTTCCAAAGAGTTTTCTTGAGCTTTAATTTTCAGATCCCAAGCCAATTACAATCCCCTAGTCGATTTGCCAGTACGGTACGGTCTAGAAGTTCTGAGTGATTGTAACCTGAAGGCTTAATTTAAAGAATACCTCTTCACAATTGAAGTTGGACGAGTTCTTCATATCAAAGCTCGCGTTGTAGAAGTTGCAAGGACTTCGTAAAAAAACTTATGATTTTGCCAATAGTGGATTCAACTGGTAGCAAGAGTTCTACTGACTGGATTAGTCCTCAACAGAGGGAAACCAGTATACATCGCTGTCTTTGCGTTTGCTTTCTTATCTCTGTCTTTACATTTATAATTGTGATTATTATTCTGTGATCTTGCTGCTAACATTTTTTAATTAGCAATTTTTCCCTGCCAACTCTATTCACCCCCCTCTAGAGTATTGTTCTTTACGATTTCGTTCCTATAGCTTCATGATGGATCTCAAGTTTTATTGTTCCATTTTCTTCTTTACATGATTATAAGCCTCTTTAGAACTTGTAGTTTTTTTTTATTTTTATGGATAGATTCTTCTAGATCTACGTTGTAATTTGGGGTTTAATAAGTTCATGGAGTTTTTCTTGGTTTTGATATATTAAAACTTGTTATTTTCGAAAACTAATCGTTCCATGAGCAAGAGCACGAAATTTCGAATGAATTTGGTTTTTGATTCACCTCATTTCGAGTTAAAATGAAGTTTTTATGGCCAAAACAAGTTTTCTGAATTTTTATGTCAGCTGAAGAATGTAGTGCTGGCGTAAATATGAATTTTACGCAGGGAACCCTGTTTATGCGTATTTTACGCGAGATTGTATCCTGAATGTGAATTTTACGCAGGGAACCCTGTTTATGCGTATTTTACGCAGGATTGTATCCTGAATGTAAATTTACGGAGGGAACCCTGTTTATGCGTATTTTATGCAGGATTGTATCCTGAATGTGAATTTTACGTAGGAAATCCTGTTTATGCGTATTTTACGCAGGATTGTATCCTGAATGTGAATTTTACACAGGGAACCCTGTTTATGCGTATTTTACACAGGATTGTATCCTGAATGTAAAATTTTACGCAGGAAACCCTGTTTATGCGTATTTTACGCAGGATTGTATCCGGAATGTGAATTTTTACGCTGGAACCCTTCTCTTTTATGTATTTTACGCAGAATGGAATTTTTGGCGTAAAAAGTGTACAAAATGACTGTTTTTGCCAAGTTTAGCTACTTGTTAGCCAGAATTTTAAAAAACTTAAAACATGAAAGTTTTATATCTTTGTCTTTCCTTTTCGAATATCTTTGGAGCACCTCATTTAGAGTTCGTATGTGGAAGTTATGCCCCGTCTCCCCTGAGCCGCATTGGTCCCTCACCCTGAGCCCTGAATACTTTTGCCGCATGCCTCTGTCTCCTGAGCCGCATGATTCCTCCACAGCTCTTACACCCTGTTTATATTTAGTTATTGCATATATGCTTATACCAGGTTAAATATTAATTTTAAATATGTTCCATGACACGATGGTGACCCGTTGTGGTGCACTTTTGACAAAAGACATGACATGTTAGTGGCCCGTCGTGGCGCACTCTTGACAGTGAATTTGACATGATATATATCTCGAATGCTATTGCGACGGTTAGCATGTCATGACAAGATTGAATGGCCTAGACACCGTGGGTGATTGTGTTTGTACAAAATGAACCGGTAATGTTTTGCATCATGTCTAGGATAGGGATCCCTGAGTACCACGGTCAGGGGTACCTACTGTAAATGGCTAAGGCTAATAACTAGAATAATTCAGTAGTCATGAGAGATTTCCCCAGTTGCAGGCGATCCCGTTATCCAGGCCACCAATGTTGGACTTGTAGCCTGCCGACGAGTAGGGCACATGTCTAAATTCACTAATACATAGAAAAGAACGAGGCATTGCTTAATAAATCCAAGTTGCCTAGATAACCTGGATTAGCTGCAGGGCTTGTGGCTGGAGGAACATCTCACTGCACATTGCTAGTAACTAGGATTGTGATAACCCTAGTTAGTTAATGTAGAAAGCCGTAGTCACTGATTGGCCGTGAGCGATTGTATGGTGTAGATTCAGTGCTCGAATATTGAAAGCATGATCGCATGATTGTCATTTTTAACAATAAAGATCAGGGCTAAGTTCCGTTTAGGCGAAGGGTCACAACCCCGGTCCTTGTTTGGTTTAAGGGCTGTAACCTGGCTTCCGGAGCAGTTCTTTGTCCCCTCTTCGTTTATTGTCTTATTGCACCCACGTCATGCTCATTATGCTTTACTATACCAACAAGATTTAGAGACGAAGTTCTATTCAGGTGAAGGGTTATAACCCCGGTCCTTGTTTGGTTTAAGGGTTGTGACCTGGCTACTTGAATGGTTCCCTAGTACTCTAATATGATTGTTGTTATTTTTTTTTATCACTATCAGGCTCTTTCATATTACTTTTAATATTTGTTCTGATATGCTGGTTTTAGTTCTTAAGTGAAGCCTCATTTGTGGTACTTGCTCTTTCTGGGATCTGACCCAGCTGGTTTTGTATGGCCAGATTTTGGAGCAGCTCCAGAGGATCTACCGACCTTCCAGCCCGATGGTGACCAGCAGGCGTAACCAGGGCAACGAATGGGTTTATTTTTTGGCTCTCCTACTCTATTGTAAAATTATTGTTTTGAGGCGTTTAGCCGACGAGCACCTGTTAGCTCGTATTGTATACCTTATTTACTGTCTGCCTATGGGCTGTAACATGATTGACAAATCCTAGGGTTGATCATGTATTACCGAACTCTTGCTAGTCCTCTCATTTTGTAACGACTAGCTTCATGATCAGCTGAATATGTAATGTTTAGGATGCCTTACTATTGTATATTTGGTAATCTTACATCTTGTAACTTTACTTGCTTGCTTGAGATTGAGACATTTAGGCTTGTTATTGACCATAGGAGACTGATGGATTGTAGTTAAACCCTCATGTATCTAGACAGCCGTGACCGTATAGCAAGGTGGGTTGCACTTCAATATATGTAGCTAGCTATGTTCGCCTCCGCTCTCTAGTATTCTGGTTCTGGGCGTGACAGATACGGTCCTGGATCCTGATACCTGATTTCTTGCTGGCCTCTGACATTCGAGGAATGTTATGCTTTGAGGGCCCTGGTATCCTGATAGGACCATACCTGAGTTTCTGTACCTGAGCCAGAGTGCCCATGCGTTGAAGGTTTGTTCTTACTGCATAAACACATTAGAATGGTCAGGTAACCCTCGTCAATGTCATCTCACCCCGTCCCATTAGTAGCTTGGGACAATATCGCATCGCGGTATAGTGTACTACCCCTTGTCCTTGTTTGGTTGTAGGGGTAGTCCACTGTATCGATGATGAGGTATTGGATCTTGTTACGAGTGGGACTATTTACTTTACTTGTGATTTATGACATAGTATATATATTCAGTTATGTGGCATATTCTTTATGTATCTTGTTACGTCCCTATGAGGACCTGGTTATCTCTCCAGGTGTTTCTTGTGATTTCTGCAGATGCTCTAGCTAAGGCTATGACTTGCGCTCTATTCTTCGAGATATTGCTTTTGGATCGTCATCTCCTTCGCTCAACCAAATTATTTTCTTTGTATATTTCTTCCTTATTTAAATTAGTTGGTAGTGGATTTGTCTCTACCCAACGATTGTATACATAACAAAATTTAAAGTTGCTTTCATATCATTATTTATCTTTGTGGATGAGATTTAATATCTTGGTTACTGCTTTTTACAACTTATGTATACATACGACGGTCCATATACTTCGTATGTATACAGCTGGCATGATTACGTTCTAGTCCTTCTTTTTTGGGACAGGGGCGTTACATGTTTTTGTGGTGGCCCATGCAGGTCCAGTTTGTCACTTCGGTTACGTAATTATACCGATGTGAGCTTGCAATATAGGATTATTGTCTAGGAATCTCATCCACAAGCTTGACCTCCTTCCTTATTTCAAGTTTTGAACTCTCGTTGCCATCCTTGATTTGCATCCTGCTCAAACTCTTTCTACCGTAAATTCTTGTCATTCGTGCTTAGTGACAGTTAGGAAGATGATTACACTATTATATGCTCATAGGTCAAACACATAGCTAGGAAGATTACAATGACAATTAGTATACATTGAGGTCTTATTTGAGTTATAAAGACATTTTTTTCCTAAAAGTATGATTTTAAGGATTAGTTAATTCCAAGTTGGGTAGTAGCATATTACCGCCTTCAAAGGATAGTTAGAATTTTATTTTGATATTACTAGGTGGTATAAACAAGAGGATAGCTAGATCGAGAAAACAAATTCATGATTTACGATTTTTGGAAATTGCGAAATAGTTTATGATTTATTGATATGAAACCGATTTAAGAAACATCTTAAAATTATGACACATGATTTACGGTTAAATTCAAGTTTGGATTCTAATATGTTAAATCTCTAATTTATTAAAGAGTTTTAAATTATAAGTTATGATTTTGTAAATGACTAGAGATTGTGGAGGGTTTATGATTTACGGTTTATTGGAGAGCTTGAGGTTTTAAATTGAGTCATACGATTTATAAGTTCATTTAATTTTGAGTTTGAAGAGATGATGGTAAAAAAAAATTGTTTAAAATATTTTGGAAGATATGAAATCGACTTTGAAGGAAAAATTCAAATTTCAAATTCTGTCATATGATCTATGATTTATAAAGTTATTTAGATTTCAAGTTTAAAGCCTTGATTATGGATATTTAAATTTTGGTGAAAAAAAAGTATGTTCAATTTGCGATATACAAGGCCTATTTCGAGATTGATTAGAGATTTAAATTTTGATTAAACTTGGCAGCCTAAGATAATTAGAAATTTTGGGAGAGTATCTTGAGAATTTTATTGAGAAACTTTTGAGGAACTTAAATTTTTTGATTAGATCATATATTGATAAAGGACAAAGAAACAAGCAAGGTCGCCCTAATGAGATACAAGTATTCCACAATAGGTTGCCAGACCACCTACGATTATGATATGACATATACACAAGTATAGTTAGTCATCGACCAAACTGTATAACTATATCTTTATCTTGACCCACTCGACCTTCCTTCAAATCTAGATATTTTATCGTGACCATATAATTTTTTGAAACTTAGAAATGATTAGAAACATTCCCTTGACCATACCCTTATCCATGAGACTATTTTCTCTCTAGAATCTGTGTCCCTAACTTGTTTTAACTTGATCTACGAGATTTCCTAATTATCTTTATTTCGTGTTTTAACTGTATCCTTTTGTGCATTAATTAGTACAACATGAGAACCCACTTTCTATTTTGATCATTTGGGGTTCCCTATCATGACTTTGATATTTGGAGCACAACAATAGACTTTTTCTTCCAACAAATTCCATATACAAGACCTAAACGAGCCCACCTTCATGTAGGTATATCACGTGCCACTAAAACCCGTATACTTGTACTCTATTTTCTTGATATGACTTCTGGTCAAAAAGACTAAACTCTAACCCTTACCATGATACCAAAATACTTTCTGCCTTCAATTATGGTCCAACATTGACTCAAATCTTTCGACCAATATATGATTGTGTTCTACTTGATTCCTTAAATACTTACCTTTGTGCCTTACCCATTGTCCCATCACACTACTAGTTTAACTCTTGTAAGTTGGGTAGAGTACCTCACAACCTAACAAGCCCTTGCCCTTGTGACCCATATGGATAAGCTTACTTAGATTGTAGAATTTGCAGGACTCAAACCCATTTAACCAACCAAGTCATAGATAAGGAAACATTAGAGCCACTAAATAGGCCCGAACTTTGGGCAAGACTCAATTTTAAAGGATCTTGGACTATTTAGTTTCCTTCATCATCCACTGCTTATATTTTGACTATCTTATGTTGCTATTATAGTCTAGTTTTGCAAGCTTACTCTTTATCGAGCTTGTTTGTGACATATGTTTATTGTGGGCGCCCACTAATACATTGTCTAATCAGAACCGACGTATTATGGTCTGATCAACCATAGTACACTTGGTTCGCTTTTTGTATATTGTTCAACGTGGATGGAGACATAGTTAAACTTGGCCCTAGAGTCTCACCCACGACTGCCTTGGCAATTCTTTTTGGAACTTACTCAGTCATCTTTGAACCATTCATTCGAATTCGATAATGTCTTCTTCGAACTCTTTATTTTTGCCTTTTGCCTGTTTTAGAAAGACAAACACCCGTACTTGATATTCTCTTAGTTGTCCACTGTCTATTGCCA
The DNA here is from genome assembly GCA_029216955.1 of Iris pallida. Classification (NCBI taxonomy): domain Eukaryota; kingdom Viridiplantae; phylum Streptophyta; class Magnoliopsida; order Asparagales; family Iridaceae; genus Iris; species Iris pallida. Next base: position 12,117 of record JANAVB010005136.1, read on the forward strand.
AGATATTTAGCCAGTTACCAACCGATGTGATTGTAACCCGGTCTTGAGTTAATCGTCCTCCTCGTGACCCTAGATTCATTATCACGACATTCTAATCATTCTTGAGACTTAAGAATGAATCAAATCATTTCCTTAATCAAATCTAAACCCAGACGACCATATTTTCTCAGGGAACCATACCTCCCAAGTCCCTAAGTTATTCTCTTTGATCCACCCAATGTCTTATTATTTCTCGAATTGTGTTATCATGATTGTCTTAACTAGCGACCCTCGTCCATTACCATATTCATGAATTATTTTCCTATTTAACGAATTCATGACTTTCTAATAGAACATTTATGTTATACACCGTTTCCTTGCCTTGCCAAATGAATTGTTCATACTTTCTTATCGTTAAACTCTTGTACTGTACCTATTCCTAAATTTCGAGGACGAAATTCTTGTAAGTTGGGTAGGATGTAAACCGCCTAAATTTCTACTACGATTTTTTTAAATAATTTTGTATTTATTTTGTACTTCGTATCTGTACTTCGCATACGAGTTCGCATTGTAGCATTGGTAGCGTGCGAGATTTGCATTTCATATCTGCTCGACGAGTGCGAATATGTGTCGAGGTACATATTTTAGAAAAAAATATTTTTATTATTAGTTTTATTTTATATAGGAAAGTACATGTTCAAACAAAGGTGATAAATATTTTATTTTGTATAAAAGAGTTATTTTATTCGTCGTTTAAAAATAAGTAGTGATTTAGAAATTGTGGTTTAATATTTTGCGAAATTTTGAATTTGTTTATTAATATATTTTTGTTATTGATAAAAGCTATTTTTATGATTTAATATTTAAGTAATTATCTTGATTTTCGAAATTAATTAATGTTATATTTTAATATTTATGAAAAAGATATTTAAAATTTTGTTTTATTTAATATTTGAATTATTTTAATAATTTAATTTTGGAAAAGATTTTATTTTAAATAGACATTAAATTAAAGGAAGTTTATCTAGATTGAATTGATTTTGATTGCTTAAATTCTAAATCGATTTAAATAAAAAGATGGAATTATCCATCGGGGTTTAAACCATTGCAAGTCCTTATCCAACTAGGAATTCCCACCGCCTATATAAGGAGAGGTACTCATCCATAAATTATCTACCATCCACACATTGTGCATCGTGTCTGTGCCACCCATCCACTATATGTTCCCCCATTACAATTACAATAATTCTGTCCCATTCGACAATCCTGGACGTCAACCCAGCCGTGTCGGACACTCCCGATACGAAGACTCAATCTTAAACCTAACCCAGCCACCACGCCACCTCTCCTGATGTTACCCGTCACCACTGCAGCGGCAACCACGCAGCACCCCAACACCGACAATACACAAAACCACCCGAGGCCACAGTCGGCCAACACCACCACCGTCGCCATCGTCATCAACCACCTTTGCCACCTTCAACCGAAATCTCCAATCATATCCAATGCCATCACCACGACCACCGTCGCAACAGCCTCCTCCCATCCACGAATTCATCACCATCGCCATCAACAAAATTACCAAAATATAAACTGTACCTCTACCACAGCCACCCTGCTGTAGACGTCGCTCCTCCTCATTAACATCGTCGTCTTCTCCGCACCCTGCCATCGTCCCACCGAGGCTGTCCGAGCCGACTTCTTCCCCCGGCGTCGACATCGACCAGCGCCATGATCCCCCACATATGCCCCTGCTGGACCACGCCTCCCCGATTTTACACCGCCGTCGGGTCAGCTACCACGCCGCCGCCTATATCTGGGACCGGCACCAGAACGCCGGGCAGCGCCCAGCCTACGAGCGCCACGCGCTGCCCCATGTCGGCGAGCGCGCACCAGCCGAATCCCCTCTCCGGTCGGCCGCCTCCACCGACCGGGCGACTACTCCCGAACCTAGCACCTCCGAGCACCAGAGTAGCCACCGCCGTGCTCTCGTTCTACCATCCGTCGAGCCTCGAAACTCCCCGCATGGCCGCGCTCCGCCTAGATCCAGCCGCCAGCGTCCGCCGCCGTGTCCTCCTCTCCGTCGGAAGAGCTGCACCGTCATCGCCGTGCCCGCACGCACGGGACCCCGCTCCGACCGACCGCCGGAGCTCCACCTTTCCGCCGAGCCGCCTCTAGTAAACCCCCTCCTCGCTCTCCCCCTCACTCTCTCCACTCCCATTCCTCTTTCCTTTCTTTAAAAACAGTAATGTGTTGTTATAATAATTATTTATTATTATTATTATTGTTATTATATATTACTGTTATTATCATTATTATTATTATTATTGTTATTATTATTATATATTACTGTTATTATTATTATTATTGTTATTAGTATTATTATTATTATTATTATTAGTTAGGATTACTGCTATTATAATTAAGCTTAACACTGTTGAAATATTTTTATAATATAAAAAATTTAAATTGTAAATTTTAGTTTTAAACCTAAATATATTATTATATATTCATAGGATATGGTGAATAGGTTTTACCTAAATTATTTTAAAAAAATTTCTAAAGAATATCGTGATTAGTAAAATGCAGTTTTGAATATATCATAAATATCTCTCGATTTTAAATATCTTGACCCTTAAAGTGTATCTTCTTGATTATAAAATATTTTACGGTATTTTTCAAATATTTATCTAATTAATAAAATATAGATTTCTACAAAAATCTTTACGAACTTAGAATGATTGTAGCCTAAAATTATTTTCGGTTCTTCAAGTATTATATGGACATGTAGTTGGCTAATAAAAAGGTATTTTTCCAAAATTGTAAATATAAGGTATTTTTAATTACATAAATTTATTATGAATATAGTTTTCAATAATTAGTACATATATTTATTTACACAAATTCTCTTCAACTGTCTTAGTTGATCATGACTAATCGTACCCTTATTTCCTTCCTGATTTTGGATCCTACTCCTCGATCATGGCTATTGGACTGTCGGGACATGACAGAACATCGCACCACCAGGCGACACACCAGGCAAGATACCTTGCCATTATACTGTTTATATTCAGTCTGCATTTTATTACATATCACTGTTCATTATTTCCAGTTATTACAGTTCTTGATTTACTACCTGCTCAGTGATTATTAGTTGTATATTTTTCACTAGAAAAATATCTTAAAATAAAGTTTGGAAATTTTAGATTTTTTTATTCTCAAAATTCTCGGTTAAGATTAGGATTTCAATTTACCTTTTTATATATATAAAAAACTAAAGAAAATAAAATAAAAATAGAGCTTTGAGAGTACTGTTCTTATGAACAGTACTCTTCATGCCCAACCCTTACTCGAGCTACAGGGGATATAGGGATCGACCCAAATCGAAACCTCTATCCAAGGATTTAAATCCTCTGTAATCCTAGTCAAAATCTCTTTAGGATTACACTGAAAACTAGTATGATCGGATTAAATGTGATTCTTACCTGATTTAAATCCCAGTATTCAATCGCCAGGTCTCCCTCAGAAGTTTACTAGAATCACCACACAAACCCCTAAAACTCTTCCCCGCGACTTCGCGTAGCGACCCCGGAGTAACCCTCGACCTCTGGCGACCTAACCCCGCCGCCTGGATCGCCTGCACGGAGCCCAAGTCGTCGGCTATCACCGGAGCTTCGAGAAACAGAGATACCTCTGTTTTTAAACCTACTCCAGGTACCCAACTTCACTGCTAAATTTCTTCCCATTTACTCTATCAATACGTGATCTAGAAATTCCTACTAAAATTTGACATGACCCGCTGCAAACCCTAGCAATTAGATTTGGTAATAGATAATCAGGTTACCTCTGAAATCGACACGAAGTTGAGAGAAATCTGTTTGAAAACATAGCGTTATAGAAGTTAAAAACCCCTACTTGGAAGACATTTTTTAAACTTAATACTAAGAGTTTTTTGAAAACCAACTTCATACAGTTACAGACAACATATACGAGATTCAAACCCTTTTTGTATTTTTCGATTTCATCAATTATGTGCCAAGTTATTTTATTTCAAAATTTAAGAAAAGCTTGTGTTCAAAAACTAAAATTTTTAGAAATCTCCTCCGATACGGCGTGCGCCCCGACAAACCGGGCGATGTGGTCGTGCACTATTTACATCGAAAGGCGCGTATGGATGTTGCCGACATGCGGAAAGTGATGCAACTCGATTTTGTTGCGTGTCCGCGACGAAATTAGTGCATATTCGTCAAGATACCCCCCTATCGACACTTTGCATACTAGCCCATAAATTTTTGCACGTACGTCGTATTGCGACGAAACTTGTGCCACCAGGACCGTATCATTTTTCTGGTCATGTACGCCAAGTTTGGTCCGAATATGTGAAGGTCGACCGGAACACCTTTTTGGCGGGCCCACGATCCCTTCCAAGTGGCAAAATTGTGCATGACCCGCCGGTATCCGACTTTGGACATACGGTTCGGTTCGTCTCCTCAAATCGAACCCATAGACATATAGGTTGATGACTTTAGAGACCGTAGGTATTGGCACGTATTTTGGTACAAAACGGATCCAACGACGGATATCGTTTTGACCCAAAATTATGATTTTGCCCCTATTCCAGAATTGGACTTTTGGACAGGCGTTTCCTAGTCATATCTTTTATACCAAACGTGTTCGTGATATTTGTTTTAGCATCCGGAGCTCTTAGCGGATTTTGACATTCGTGCTGACGATTCTGACTGTTGATTTTGTTACATCTCGTACCACCCTCAGGCAAGATACCTAGCCATTTGCTTTCTATTTATTTCAGCTCATATTTCATGCATTTACTTATTATTTACTTTCTGCAAAATAAACTGTGATACATGGCATAATTCGATAGAATCTTACTGTTCAGTTCTATTTCCTGCTATGTACTATTTTGTTACACATTGAACTTAGATTTAAGGGACCACCCTTTGTGTGTTGCATTCATAGACGTTGACACATTTATAACACGTTGTTGCGAGTCGCATATAGAACTCGGACATGCGTGACTGGCTGGCCACTGGTACGTATAAGCCATGCGGTAGGATTAACCGCTAATAGGGTTTGCATGATTAGTTTGACTTAGCGGTTAATAGAGGCTATATGTTGTGGATACATCATATTAGGCATTAGGCGGGAAGGATAATACCTTAGCGTATGGGCTACTATACACTTACCTTTTGTCATCCGGAAGCTCTGTTGGAGATACGGTATGAGATTACCCATGGATACTGACGGCCACTGACGTTCTGCGAAATATTATGCTCTCCTGGGCCTCTGGTGCCCAACGGGGGACCCATATCGATCCCATTTTAGCCAGAGCCCATGCATAGGAGGTTTGTACTTAAAACTGCATTTCACCTAGATTGGTTAGGCTCCCTTATCCGTTAGGTATGAGTACTCTTGGTTTGGGTACTTGTATCTGATCGCGGCTTGGAACAGTAACTTGTCGCAGACTAGTTTGCCATATCTTATCATTGTTTGGTTGTAGGTGTGGCTCACTACTCCGATGAGAAGATACTGAACCTTGTTGTGGTCTAGATACCGTATTGGATTCGTAACATGGAAAGATACTTCATCGCGGGTTAGTGTGCCATCAGCTGTCCTTGTTTGGTTGGGGGGATGGTACGCTGATTCAAGGGTGAGTATTTGACCATGTTATGATCCGATTGACTTATTATTGAGCAGTATTTATTCATTTTATGTGGCATGTTCTTTTTGTATCTTGTTACATCCCTCTGAGGACCTGGTGATTTCTCTAGGTATAGATGTGCAAGACTTTCCATAGGAGTATAGGTCCAATCAAGACCCATCCTTCACGTTCGAGCGAGTCGTACCTTCTGATCACAGCTGCCCCTATTGGATCGAGGGGCCTATTTAGTCATATATTTTCTTATTCTGTTTATCTTGGAGGTTGGACACTATTTTCTTTTAGTTCGAGCTAGTACCGGTAGCGGATTTGTCTCCGCCTGACCAACAACTATATTTTGACATTTACTTTGATTCATGAGATACCATTTTCTTTATATTCTATGGTGGATGAGATATAGCTATTACCTGTGATTGTCTCTTGTTATTATTCACAATACAGCTTATGTGTGTATTCAATATTTCCATATATTGGAGTATATCTTGTATACATACAGATGACATGTTTACGTACCTAGTCCTATGTATTTTGGGACTGGGCGTTACAGTCGCCTCATACTCCGGATAGCCGCGTAAAGCCACCAATTGGGCACCCGCTATAGACCGGGCCTGCTTAAGCAACTGGTTCTTCCGTAGGACACCATCAATCCCATGCGTTAGAGCATGAAGAATGGTGCTAAGAATGAGACTAGTATAATAAGCATTATCGGCCAAACTCATAAGGGTCACCGAGTATCACACCCCAGAACCAGAATACTGGAGAGTGGAGGACAGACACAGCCAGCTACGTACATTGAAGTACAACCCGCCTCGTAATACGGTCACGGCTGTCTAGATACATGAGGGTTTATTTATATCCATCAATCTCTTATGGTCAAGAACAAGCCCAGTGTCTCAATCTCAAGCAATCAAATAATTGTTATAAGATGTTAGATCATCAGACATACAAAGTAAGGCATTCCAAATATTACATATTTAGATGATCATAAAGCTAGTCATACAAAATGTGAAGACTAGCAAGAATTATGTCAAATGTGATCAACCCTAAGATTTGTCAATCATGTAACAGCCCTTAGGCAGACAGAATTAAGTTTCAATACGAGCTAACACGTGCTCGACGGCTAAAAGACTCAAAAGAATAAGTTATATAGAGTAGAAGAGCAAATAAGAAACCCACTCGTTGGCACGGTTACGCTTGGTGTTCACCATCTAGCTGAAAGCCATGTAGATCCTCGGGTATCACTCCGAAATCTGGCCATACAAAATCAGCTGAGTCAGACCCCAGAATGATCAAGTGCCACAATGGAGGCTCCACTTAGGAACTAAAACCAACATAAATAGAATATAAGAACTGATAAAAGAACATAATTAAATAACACAAAAGACATGCTTTAAGGAACATACTAGCTTGTATTAAGAAAAGAAGAGGTGGAATATAATTTCCATGTTAATCTGAGATAATCATTCGGACACGGCCAATCAAGTCCTACGGTTTGCTATCATTAGCTAACTAGGGTTGTCACAGGCCTAGTTACTAACAAGATGCAATGAGATATTCCTACGGTCACAAGCCCTGCAGACTATCTAGGTTATCCATGCGAGGTTACAAGAGATTATAAGAGTTACAAGGGTTATCAAGATTACTGGTGTACTTTAGTACTCATGATTCAAGAAGTGCAACACATGACAATATGCTAAAAATGTGCCCTACTCGTCGGCAGGCTACAAGTCCACAGGTGTGACCGGGATAACGGGATCACCTGTAACTGGAAAATCTCTCTATATGAACTAATTGATCAATCTAGTCATTAACGTAGTCAGATTCATTATGCATCCTTGACCGTGGTAACCAGGAATCCATATCCTAGACATGATGCAAGATGAGACAGGTAGCTTGTACAGGCACAATCAACCATGGAGTCAAGGCAAGAGTACACTAGCAAGACAAGAATAGTTGTCGCAACAGTAATCAAGATTATACATGTCGTATCATGTTTACTTGTCACTTGTCAGGAGTGCGCCTCGATGGGCCACTACCAAGATTATCAAGACGGGATCATATTATCATGTTCAAGCAAGTTACTAGCTCAGATTACCAAGTTTTCAAGTCGGGTCGTCGCAATTTAGGTCAAGTATAGAAAACATGCGAAGAGACTAAAGACATCCATGGGTGATTGAAACTATCAGTCGTATATGAACTCCATTTAAAGTAAGACATAAAGATTCTTAAAGCCAAGACAAAGATCTACTACTTTCTTGTTTTGAGTTTTTCAAGATTCTAGCCACAAAATAGTTTAAACAGGCAAAAATGGTCATTTATGCGCGCGGACAAAACTGCCCACGGTGTGCAGGTGCACGACAAACGAATAATGCAGGTGCGCAGCCGCGAAAATGCGCAGCACGAGAGCACGGTGTGTAGGCGTGCGACAAACGAATCGTTTAGGCGCGGGACAAAACAAGCAGCGCGAGATCACGGTGAGCAGGCGCGCGACAAACGAATCCCGTAGGCGTGCAGCCGTAAAAAGTGCAGCGCACGGATGCAACACGCACGGGAAGCGAGTGCACGGCGCATAGCCGCATGACAAACGAATCGCGCAGGCTTGTGTGCGTAAAATGCACAGCCCGCGGATGCACGACGTACGGGGCGCGAGAGCACGGCGCGCAGGTACGGGGCCAACGAATCGTGCAGGCATGCGGCACGAGAAATGTGCAATACGCGGATGTATGGCACGCGGGGCGTGAGGGCACGGGGCACAGGCGCACAGCCAACGAATCATGTGTGTGGCACTGTTCATCGTCCCAGAAGAACCGAAGATGTACGAGAACCCATGAAAATGAAAAATGCCATAACTTTCTCAAAATAAATCGAAATCAAGTGGTTGAAAAGCCAAAATTCGGTAGGATTGAATTCCCCACAACGTGGAACCATTATTTTTCCTAAATACTAAGTTTTTAGAGATTAAACCAAGAAAAAAAGAAAAGTTAAAACTTAGATCTACAAAAATCTATCCATTAAAATCCAAAATTCCAAGTTCTAAAGAGGGTTAGAATCAAGCAAGGAAGACAACGAAACAATAAAATTTGAGATCCATTATGAATCAAGTTGCACTTGCCTAGGGCTTGGTAGGTAGTAGGAGTAAATGAAGAAGAAGAAGAAGAAGTAAATGAAATGTAATGAAAAGAGAGAGAGAGAGAGAGTTGGTTTTTATATCAACCCTCAATCTCAACCCAAAGCAAACCAAGCAAAGCCATGCCAAGTTAAACCAAGGTGAACCAAACTAATTCAAGATTAAACCAAGACTAGGCTAAGCAAGACAAGTCAAAGCAGTAACACCGGGGATGCTGCGACGGAGGGTCCCGGAGCAGTAACGACAGCCAACACATGTCTAGGTATTACGGAATGTGTCGGAGCTGCGACAGATGTCGTAGTTAGTGCAAAAGCGGAAGGGGCGACTGGCTCTTCAACAAAATCCCTCACTAGTCCTTCAATTATATCTACAATCGGAGCTACATCATCTGGAACCCGAGCGACCTCAGCAGCCGAGTTCTCGACAGTCACTGTAACCGACTCCTCGATGGTCATCTCAACAAGTACTTTAACAATCGATTCATCTACAATCTCCTCAACTGAGCCCATGGCAGGTGGCTGTGGATAACCCCTTTAGATGGTCCTGGAGTGACTGCGTTAGGGAATTGTTCAACTGGTTCATCAGTAGTCTTCTCGGCAGATTCTTTCCCGGCCTCTTCGGTTAGGCTCCTAAGGGTTTCGTTGACATGCTCATCAATAGAATTGTCAACAACCATCCTAGTCACTGCCTTAGATGGAACCTCAGCGGTGGCCACATCGCCTCATCGAGCTAGCTCGTCAACCATTTCTAAATTCTCTTCAACCACTACCTGGGGTTGAGGTACGATATACGCCAGGGATAAATCTTCCAACATCAGTCCCCCGATGCCTTCGTAAGGAGGAGGCTCCAGAAGGAACCAGTGGATACGCCTTCAGCTCCCTCAGCCAATTGACCCGTCTCGAGCCCAGGCTCCCGGACGGTACCTTTATGAAATGCAAAACCAACCCCAGATATAAAAGCCTCGGACTCCGGGAAGTCACGAGTCTCATTTTTAAATGAGGCAGGCAAAGGAACCTCCTCAGGAACATAATTCCCCTCGAACGTCCCCAAATGCTCCTTTGTTTGCACCAGTAAAACAGGATGAAGGAAAAGTCGCAGGTAAAAATTCAAATCAAATTGAAACCAAAATATACCTGTGAAGTCGAGGAAACAGGCAGTGCGTTGGGCCGCAAGGAAGCACGACTCTTGGATGCCACCCTTTTAATTTTTTTGCCAGTATGAGGGTTTATCGTAGGACGAGCTCGACATTTTAATAGGGTACTCAGGGGCACCGCATCCTTCCTTCGCTCCCGAGAGGTGCTAAAATCATCCAAGGACCCCGCTCCTGCAACCTCAAGCTTTTGAGATCGCCGCTGGGGCCTCTCGAACTTTGTACCCATAATAAAGCTCCTCTCCCGGTCATAGGCTGACGAGAAGTTGTTCACCAGGCAATGAAACAGTGCGGCAGAATATAGGATGTGGGGCTCCTCATGTACTTTAGGGAGCAGTAAACGCCACCCGGTAGATTTACCGTTGTAGTAATTGAAGTACATTTAGGCAACTCTAGAGGGGGTGAATAGAATATGTGTCAATAAAACCCAATTAAAAATAACTCTATTCAAGTCCATCAAACATAAATAATAATCAGAGTATAAGTGCATAATATAAATAGAGATCAGAGAAGCATACACAGACAAAACAGTTTTTAACCTAGTTTTCTTCGTGGAGGACTAGTCCAAGCCTGAGAACTCTAGCTCAGGATTGAAATCCACTATTTGTGAAATAGCATACAACCACGTGCTTTTACTCAGAAGAGAACGCCAATTTCTTACAAATTCGTAGATGGCGAGACTTGGAATTGTCCAAGTGACTTCTTTTGGAACTCTTGCACACAAACTTCTAGTTGACTCGCACTGAGCACCTTGGGGGCTTGGGAAGTTTTGTGGCTAGTTAGATGAGAAGAATAAGCTCTTGAATGTATAGGCTATAAAAGAAGAGAAGATGAGAAGATTGGATGATTGAAACTGAGAGAAATCAAGGCCTATATATACTAGTCTAGAGAGGCAGAGTTCAGCTAGAACTCTGTCCCAAATATTCAAATATTTAGTCGTTGGACAACTAGCAACCAGCAAACCCTAAAAATCAGGTCCGAAAATTAAGGGGACAGAGTTCGGACCAAACTCTATGTGGGGCAGAGTTCGGCCCAAACTCTGTCTCCTTGGGGACAAAATGTTCAATGGGTTGTTTTGGGTTTGGCAAGTTTTTGGACTTTTGTTTGTGGAGCTTTGGGTGTAAAGTCTAGGGTTGAGATACTCAGTTTGACTCAACTTACAATAGCCTAGACTCAATAAAATGTAAAATACAGACTCAGAGAACAAGTAAATAGCAGCATGTCATAGTAATTGTCGATGATGTTCGTCTTGAGCTAATGTATGGTGGTTGTCTGTTTTGGAGGTTAATGTTTCGAGTTGGATCATAACAGATATCATCTTGTTAATTATCAAGATTAGGTTGACTGCGATCTAGTTTGGGTCAACAATCTCCCCCATTTTGATAATTGACAAAAATATGATATTTGCATGTCGCAACATTCATACCTAGACATAAGGAATAATGATAATAGTTCCCTCGTAGATGAACATCTTGTCTCCCCCTTAAATGGTTATGTCCTGAGACAAGTTCGAATCCAAGCAAGCACAACAATATATATTGAAGCTCAAAACACATGTCCATAGAAATATCACAAGTATTATCAAGTGTTTCCAAAGCACAAGCAAATATCACAAGTATTCTTCCCTTTTGTCATTTAGCAAAGTGATAAAGTGTCTCCCCCATAAAAAGTAGACAAAGTGAATACATGCAATCACACAATGTGGAACCATAATCATACAGAGAAACTACTAGCAGTTTTATATCTCAAAAAATGCATAAGTCTGAAGGAAATACAATACATGAAAATAGAAATACTATTTCTCAAAAACTACTACATGAAACAAAATAAAACTATAGCCTAACATCAGTCGCATCAGCAGGTAATAAACTACGACCATCATGGAGCATGTGATGGACCAGCAGAGTCTGAAGGGTCGCTGGCAGAGCGATGAGGGTCAACAAAGGCAGCGTCCGGGTCCAGATACCTCCTGAACCATGTGTCGTCAATACGGTAACCTTCGCGAGAAGGGTACCGTATGATAGGCAACGACATAGTAGGATGGGTTGCTAGGGTGTACTGGAGGTCGTGTAGCAAATTACTGATAGCACTCATCTGAAGTATGGTGTGGTAATCCAACTTAGTCAAGCGGTCGTCTTCCAAAGGGAAGCGATCACTCAACATCGCCTGGATGGAGTCAAGAGTAGCAGGAGGCTTGGGCTCATGAGCATCAGAGTCCTAGGATGTAGCAGCAACAATGATCTGACGTGCCTTGGACAGAAAAGCAGGAGCAGGTAGGAACTGACAGTCATCAAGAGGGATGTTGAAGGCACAAAAATATTTGGAAGGTACATAGCATAGACTAAGAATTTTGGTTTTGGTCTCGCACGAATCATCCAATCTATCATTGTGCGAGGAAAGTTGAACGGAAGACAAAAATGAAGATGATATAGAGCCGATATCTCAAGATAACTGACTTCATCGGTAGATCCCGCTTTGGGCAAGATCGTTGAAAAGATGATCCGATGGAGTTCATAAAAATAGTTGTTGAGATATTTGGCTCGAAGCTTGCGAGGACGTGTGTTAGGAGAAAATAACGCATCCTTGAAACCCTCAAGAGTAGTTTTATCGAGAAATTGGAACTGTCGGGCATCAACAAGTTTTTTCCAAGTATTTGGTTCTGAGAGGTCAAGGTAATCGGCAAGTTTGAAATTGTCAAAGGATATGTCAATGCCAGTGACACGAGAATAAATTCTAGTGTCGTCATGAGTTAAATTACAGTAAAACATCTTTATAGCAATGAGATAAACATAAGATAAAGTTGTGACAAGTTCATCGAGGCATAAATCGTGAAAAAAGTGTCATATGCCAAAACAATTGTGAAGTTTATCGGATAGCCCGGGAATGCACTACGTGAGCGAAAGTTCGTGTACTAATTATTGGATGCATCCAATGAGACAAAAAATTGCTCATTGTAGGTGTTGGAATTTGGTAGAGGTGGTGGATTGAACAAAGGAAGACTTGGAGGAGGAGGATGAGGGTTAGATGAAGATGCCCCCTTACTTCTCAACCTCTTTCCTCTACCAAATAACTTAGGATCCATTTATAATAAAAAGATTGAATTTGAATGAGAGAAAAAAAAAGGACTTATACCTTACACAAATGGGTTTTCTAGGGTTAGGGTTTGAGAGAAAAATAGAATTTGAAAAATTGAATGTTATAAGTCATAAACACAATGTAGCTATGTAATAAATGAGTGTTAAGACAACGATTATTACAGTAAAACTGCCTTGGGGTAGCTGTAGGGTCGGATCCCAGCTAGCGGTAGTCTGAAGACTAGCACATCGTGTCGCTTAGGCTTTTACGCCTTGTTGTCAGATGGGCCCTTTCGGCTTATACCCAAAGCTGAGTCATTATAAATGATGATTGTCATAACCGTTATTTATACAGGTACGTATTATTGTATGACAGTTTCATCTAAGATTCCTAACCCTCGACAAAGAAAGTTGAAGCGCTCTTCGGCAAGTGGTTTAGTAAAGAAATCTGCTAGCTGATATTCAGTATCAATGAACTCTAACTTAATAGTACCGAGTTGTTGATGATCATGCAAGAAATGATGTCTAATCTTTATATGCTTTGTGCGTGAGTGACATATTAAGTTTTTAGTCAAATTTATTACACTAGTGTTATCATAAAAAATAGGTATGTGCTTGAATAATAAGTTACAGTCTTCAAGAGTTTGCTTCATCTACAGAATCTGTGCACAACAACGACCAACTACGATGTATTCAGCTTCTATTGTGGATAGTACGACAGAATTTTGCTTCTTGCTAAACCATAAGACTAAAGCCTTTCTAACAAATGACACGTGCCTCTGGTACTCTTACAGTCGACTTTGCATCCTGCAAAATCAGCATCGGAATATCCGATTAATTTAAAAGAAGTGGTTTTGGGATACCACAAGCCTACCGTAATCATTCTTTTAAGATATCTAAAGATATGCTTAATAGTAGTCATGTGTGATTCTTTAGAATTTGCTTGATATCTAGCAGATAAGCAAACACTAAACAAAATATCGGAACGACTAGCAGTTAAATACAATAGACTGCCAATCATACCTCGATACTTACGTTGATCGACCGATTTGCTGCTTTCATCAGGTTCTAGCTTTGTTGTAATAGGCATAGGAGTGCTGATCGATTTGATGTTGTCAAGCTCAAACTTTTTCAGCATGTCCTTTGTATACTTTGACTGACTGATGAAGACGCCTTGTGAGTATTGATTGATTTGCAATACAAGGAAGTAATTGAGCTCCCCCATCATGCTCATCTCAAAATCATTCTGCATACACTTGGCAAAATCTTTGTATAGACCCTCATTAGTAGTCCCAAATTTGATATCATCTACATAGATTTGTACTAACAGAATAGTATCATCAAGAGATTTTATGAAACGTGTAGTGTCAATTTTCTCTTTTAAAAAACCTTTATCAAGTAAGAAAGTACTAAGGCGTCCAAACCAAGCTCAAGGAGTTTGTTTGAGGCCGTAAAGAGCTTTCTTAAGTTTAAAATACATGGATGGGAAATTTTTGATTTTCAAAACTAGGGGGTTGATTGACAAAAACCTCTTCTTTAATAAAACCAATTAGAAAAGCACTTTTCACATCCATTTGAAAAAGTTTCAAGTTTTGGAAATTTACAAAGGTGCAAAGCATCTGAATAGATTCAAATCGTGCAACAAGAGCATACATCTCATCATAGTCGATACCCTCCTCTTGGTTGTATCCTTGAGCTATGAGACGAGCCTTGTTGCGAGTGACCGAACCGTTCTCATTAACTTTGTTGCAAAAAACCCATTTGGTACCGATGATTAAATGATCAGCAGGTCTAGGAACAAGTTCTCAAACCTGATTTTGTTCAAATTGGTTGAGTTCTTATTGCATTACAGATATCCAAAATTCATCGTTAAAAGCTTCTAAAATATTTTTAGCTTCAATTTGAGAAATAAAAGTAATGGTAGCAATTGAATCCCTCAAAGAAGATCGAGTAGCTACCCTTTTTGATACCTCACATATTACTAAGTTTTTTGGATGTGAAGGTTTGAATTGGAACTTCTTTGGTATGCCCTCCAGAGAGCTTGTTTCGGGTGGTGTATCTATAGGAGTGAAGGTTGCTGGTCCATCATCATTGGGAATGATAGTTGTACTATTGTCTTCATCAAAAGTTATGTTAGTAGGCTCTTCAACAATCATAGAGCGTTTGTTGAACTCTCTATATCCCTTACCCTTGGCAGCATAGCCAAGAAGAATACCTTCGTCAGCTTTAGCATCAAACTTGCCCATGTTGTCTTTGGTATTCAGGATAAAGCAGCGACAACCAAATACTCGAAAGTAAGAAATATTTGGAGTTCTACCAAACCAAAGCTCATATATAGGGAGTTTTCTTTGAAATAGGTCGAATCAAAACCCTATTCAAAACATAGCACGCTATGCTGACAGCTTCTGCTCAAAAATATTTTGGAAGAGAAAATTGATACAACATGACTCTAGCCATATCGCCAAGAGTCCTATTCTTCCTCTCCACAACACCATTTTGTTGAGGTATTCTAGGACAAAAAAACTCATGATTAAAGCCATTTAAAAAAAAACTTTTCAAAATCAAAATTTTTGAATTTGCCACCATGATCACTTCGGATACGAGTAATCATGCAGACTTTTTTATTTTGGACCGTTTTAGCAAAAACTTTGAAAACTGAAATAGTATCACCTTTATTTGCAAGAAAGAAAACCCAAGTGAATCTTGAAAAGTCATCAACAATTACGAAAGCATAGAGTTTTCGGCCAAGACTGGCTACTCTACTAGGACCAAATAAATCCATATAGAGTAATTT
>JANAVB010005137.1:0-42905 GCA_029216955.1 Iris pallida
CGCCTGTGCACGGCGGTGTGGAGGATTTATGGTTTTGTTTATTTCCCTAAATTTGGGATCATTAGAATGCGTGAATTTATGGTGTGTTTATTATGTTCTAATTCTCGGATTCTGAGCAAAAGAAGAACAAGTGGTTCGAGTATTCTCGATCCTTTATTTCTATTCTTTCCATTTATTTTGTAGGATCTGTTCTATTACTCTGATCTTTCCTTTCTTTTTTCTTGCAGGATCTCTGGAACCAAAAGATGATGGATTGTTCATTCTTCAAGATTTATGGATGGCGTAATTGATGACTTTTCTTCCATTTATTTGATCTATTTCCCCCCTATTTTATGTTGATCGAGGATTTTTTAGTTGGTTAACAATCTTTACTTGTTACTTTTAGAACCCTACACTTTAAGATGAAGTTTAACTTTTTTTTTTGTGAAATATTTAATGTGGAAACAAAATCATTAGCCAATATCTTGATCAAATTGGGAATTTGTTGTTAACTATTAACATATTTTGTTCGTAAGAGGTGATAATTCTTGTTAATTTCTTTGATGAGTAACGAGGAAGCATGGACACTCCAAAAACTGGAAAAAGACAACCAAAACAAAGTTGAGGATGAAACAATTTTACATTCCAGTTGGCCATCATGACATGTAAGAACTTTTCCTCGATTTTCATGTGTTTTCCTTACATATAAGCCAAAAGCTTTGGACAAAAACTAAAAATGAATGTTAATCCCATAAATTTTAGATTAATTCCCACCGACACATTTTTTAATTCTTATTCTGTGAACTGCGTTTCTTATCAAATAATTCCTTGAAATGTTTAAATATTTTTAAGTTAAGCCAGCCGTCAAGTGGTGTTTATCCTTCAAGGGTTTAAAAGGAATTTTCTTTGTAGTTCTCATGATCTTCTTGATTTTCCTTTCTCTAGATATTTCAGTTGATTTTTTCTTAAGTTTTTAAGTGCTTGTGTTACCAAAGGCAAAGCGAGCCACATTAATTAGTTCAAGTCTCAAATAAACAGTGATAGATCAGGACATTGCGGTCTTGGACCGCACTTTTGAACCATCCGTCACATGTTCGCGTCCTATTGATAGGTCAATTGGCTGTGGGCCAAGCAAATTGAAGAAGGGACAAGGAGATATTGACACGTGGTCTACGGTCACGATTTACAGTCTAGGACCGTTGACCAGATAGCATTTTCCGATAGAATAACAGTGATAGTCAGAAATAAAGAGAGAAGTTCCAAAACACAAAGTAACATACAACACAATAAAAGCTCCAATATGGTGGCAGACTGCACAAGCTCACACACAAGGATGGTGTCCACAAGCCTCCACCTATTTAACACTCGGCTCCTACCAAGTACTATGAAGCTCACTTCACCCTGAAAACAAAACAAAGGGGGAATATATAGAGTAAGTTGATTGAGATGTAATTTATTTATTTTTTCTTGAACATTTCAAAGAATCAGACCAAGAATTTCACTTAATCAAATAACGTTTGCAATACGAAACTTGTGCATGAGTTTCTTACTTTGAGCAGTCAGTGGAAGGGCTTAATGGCATAAGGAATGCTAACTCCACACTTGCTAGGGATCCCAGCGGCGAGCCCCGGGATGAGCCCTGCGATGCCGGCTGACGCAGACTTGAGGCAGCTGCAGGCGGCCTGGCGGTCGGGAGTGGTCCTGGCGGCCCCGTTGAGGGTCTTGACGCCGCTGCAGCACCCGGAAGTCAGGGCCTGCCCCTCGGGCGTAGTTGATGCACGGCGATATCGCGGACACCACAGTCCCGCACGAGATAGCGCTCTCGGCACGGGGAGAGGCTATCGCGACGAACGCAAGGACAAGGAGGGAGAGGAGAGCATCAGAGCGAGCCATTGTGACTTTAGTTGGCTAATGGCTATGTAGCTGAGGAGTGCTTGGGTGGAGGAAATGGTGGAGAGGGGGTTAGGGTTTATATAGGAGTAGGAGGAGGGGAACGGTAGTTGAGAGGATTGGAGAGATCAGTAAGAGCATCTCCAACCCTATTGTCTTGTTTTGTGTTGTGAATCCTATGTGGCATGAGGGACAAGACAATGTCTTGTATATGTGGCAAGGTTATATTCACAAATGACAATGGGTTTAAAAAGTCATCTCCAATGCAAAAGTATTGAGAAGACAATACAAATAATTTTTTACAACTTTCAAGACAACTTTTACTCTTCTACTTCTTTTTTATAAATATTTTATTCACAAATGATGATGTGGACATAAAGACATTGTGAAGTGCATTGTCTAGATCTAGACAACCAACTTCACATTGTCTTTGCCATGTCATTGCCATGTCAACTCCATACTTTATTTCACATTTGCATTGGAGAAGTACTTTTGAAAAAAATGGTTGTCATTCCTATGTGGCAACCATTTTTTTCAAACTCACAATAGGGTTGGAGATGCTAAATGGTATTAAAACAGGAGAGGTTTTCGAGGAAGGGAGAGTACTTGAATTGCCATGGGATTCTAAGTAGGTGGCAGCAGATTGCTGTCCCAAAATGTAAAAAATTTACTGTAGAGTAACAGATTTTGAACAAATTTCGGGCAGGATAACAGGTTTGGGTATTTTGCAAATATGAAAACAATCCGACAGATCGTCTGGCGGAAATTGGACGACAATCTGGCGAAAATTGAGTGCCATGCGCTGCTTTCACAACCAAAATACAGTAAATTAGCGACGGACAATTAGCGACGAAAATTTTCAGTCGGCGTTAGCGACGGCTTCGTGGCCGCTCGCCGACGGATTACCGACCACACGCCTTTACATTTTTTATTTTAATTTTAGGGGGAGAAAGGTCGCACATCCGTCGCTAGGGTGTCGGAGATATAGCGACGGATCGATAGTCGTCGCTACGTAGTCAATTATTTGGCGGAAATTGTGTCGAGAATTGGCGGGACATTTCTTCGACTACGTAGCGACGGATATTCAGTCGGCAAGTATCAAAAATAGCGACTACCGGAAGACGGATTCTATGACGTCGCTATTCCGTCGCTAAATATACGTTCCAGACTTAAAATGAAACGGCGGGAGGAACTTTTCGCATTCCCCCCAAATTCACTCTCTCCTCTCTCTCCTCTCTCCCGCGGCTTCGGTGATCGGCGTCGGTGTCCTCTCCTCTCTCTCTCTCTCCTGAAGGTAATCCCTTCTCTCTCTCTCTCTCGAGATCTCTCTCTCCTCTCTCTGTCGCGGTGTCGACGTAGGGGCAGCGGGGACGGCGGGCTTGGGGACATTCGGGGGCTGGGCGGCTGACTGGGGCGGTGGCGTCGGGGACTGGACGGCGGGCTTGGGACGGGGACGTCGGGGGCTGGGCGGCTGGCTTGGGGCGGGGGCGTCAGGGACTGGGCGGCGGGCTTGGGACGGGGGCGTCGGGGGCTGGGCGGCGGGCTTGGTACCCGGGCGTCGGGGGCTGGGCGACGGGCTTGGGGTGGGGGCGTCGGGGGCTGGACGGCGGGCTTGGGGCGGCGGGCTTTGGTTGGGGGCGGCAGGGGGCTTTGCTTCTCAAATTCATTTGAGTTTATATATTGGCTAAATAATGTGTTATCCATATTGGGTGTTATCCATTAGTTTGGTGGTGTTTGGATTAGTAAATGTGAATATGGAGTTTGGGTTCATGGTGTATATGTTCACTGTGTCAAGGACAGTGCAAATTCTTCTCATCTGCATAAGTCACTGAATAAGTGTAGTTTTTCCTGGAGTTTGGACATTCGCTTCACCAAAGTCACTGAATAAGTGAAGTTTTTCCTGAAAAACCGACCCTTAGAGTGTATCAGTTGTGTGCTTCTATATAGATATATATATCTATACATCTAACTGTGATATACATATATAGTGTATGTGTGCTTTAGAGAGTGAGGAATGAAGGCAGACCTACCTAGCATGCAAGACGGCTTGGGGTGTAATGTGTGAGTGTAGACATGGTAGGAATTATAGGTAATTAATGCTAGTATGACTAGACTATGGTAGTGCTTGCTAGATAGTAAGGACACTCTAGTATCCTAACCAAGTTAATTTTAGACTAGATATTTAGGATATAGCTCCCATATCCTAGAAGTGGACTCTTGCAATTTTGAAATAGATAGATTGACTCAGTTTGATTAATTGACCTATAATGACTCTAAAACTTGATTTGCTGCTGCAAGCATACAACACCACAAAAATATTTAAGAACTCGTCAAGTTGAACCGTGTATAACATGCTCGACGCTTAAGAGGAATCATTTCGACTTAGTGGACTATCGAAGAATCGGTATCGGACTATCGGTATCGGTATCGGTATCGAACTATCGGACTATCGGTATCGAACTATCGGTATCGATATCGGTATCAAGCTATCGGTATCGAACTATTAGTAACAACTGTACTTAGATTTTTCTCTTCTCGAGCTAGAATACCAGCGGATCCACCAGTTACATGATTATATACTAATTCTGTTTAGTTTGTCTTACTATACAGATTTTTACATCCAATCTGTGATGGATCGTTATTTCGTTGATCGTACATGGATGTACAAACGACAACACGAGAGCAGAATAGGTGTGAGTGACGATTTTCAGGCAGGCGTAGAAGTGTTTCTTAAGTATGCCATGAGCAAAGCTCAGTTTATGGACGGTAACAAAATCAAGTGTCCATGTCGTAATTGTCGCAATAGACGTTACGAAGAAGTGGTGAGTGTAAGATATTATTTGACCCGTAAGGATTTCGTACGTGATTACGACCTGTGGTCATCGCAAGGTGAACTATATGCAGAAAGACAGGTTGCGAATGCTGCTACTTATGCTTTTGATGATAATGCTGCAGCGAATTTTGTCGTCGATGACGAGAATACTCCGTTGATTATGGAGACGTGCAGAACCTTGTACGAGATATGGTGTACGACGCAGCAGGGCCTAATTTTGATCCGGAGGACCCTAATCCTGAGGCGAAGGAGTTCTATGATATGTTTCGGGATGCTAAAACTTCTTTATATCCTGGTTGTGAGCCATATTCCGTACTGTCAGTGACGATGCAGTTGTTGAACATAAAGTTCGATTTTAACTTGCCACAAACTTGCTATGATCGGATTACACAACTAATGAAGGAGGTATTACCGAAGGAATCAAAAGAGCTTCCAAAAAACTTCTACAAGTCGAAGATGATGGTCCGACAACTGGGACTGGGGTACAACAAGATAGATTGTTGTCTCAATGGATGCATGTTGTACTACAAGGAGAACGAGGATGTAGAAAGTTGCAGCTTTTGTAATACGGATCGTTACAAGGAAGTCAGGGGAAAAGAAAAGTCAACTAGAAAACGACGTCCTTACAAGTATATGCATTACTTGTCGATCACAAGCGCTTGCAGAGGATGTATATGTCTCAGAATACAGCAGAACACATGACGTGGCACAACGAAGAACGAACAAAGGACGATGGAGAATTGTCACATCCTTCGAATGGAGAGGCTGTGAAAATATTTCGATTTTCGCCATCTAGATTTTGCTGCAGAGCCTAGAAATGTACGCATGGGGCTATGTTCTGATGGATTCGCCCCTTTCGGGCAGTCGGGATCTCAATACTCCTGCTGGCCGGTCATTCTGACCCCTTACAATATGCCACCATGGATGTGTATGAAGACTCCTTATATGTTCTTGACAGCTATCATATCGGATCCCAAAAATACGACGAAGAATATCGATATATATTTACAGCCATTGGTGGATGAGCTGAAACAGCTGTGGGAGATCGGCGTCACGACCTATGATATTTCCAGGAAACATAACTTTCAGATGAGAGCTTCACTGATGTGGACAATCAATGATTTTCCTGCAAACGGTATGCTGTCGAGATGGAGTACTCACGGCACCCTGTCTTGTCCGATATGCATGCAAAATAGTAAGGCGTTCCGCCTTAAGCAAGGAGGAAAAACTTCTTTCTTTGATTGTCATCGTCAATTTTTGCCCGCGAGTCATCCTTAGAGAAAGAACAAGGACGCGTTCAGAACTGGAAAACAAGAATTTTCTCATCCGCCTGCTAGATTGTCGGGATATGATATTTGGGAAGATGTAAAGGACTTGCCCTCTGTAATGGAAGATCCATCGAACAATCGTGTCGATGGGTTCGAACAAACCCATAACTGGACCAAACGGAGTATCTTCTGGGACTTACCTTATTGGAAAGATAATCTTATAAGGCATAATCTTGATGTTATGCATATCGAAAAGAATGTGTTCGATAATGTCTTCAATACCGTCATGGACATTAAAGAAAAGACGAAGGACAATCCAAAAGCAAGACAAGACATTGCCGAGATATACAAGCGTCCTTATCTGAACTTGATACAAAGGGGAGCTGCTAGACAATTAAGTAAGCCGATAGCACAATACACATTGAGCAAGGAAGATAGATTAATAATCTGCAAGTGGTATCTACTTTAAGATTTTCCGACGGCTATATGTCAAATTTGTCTAGATGCATTGATCTCAATGAACGCAAGCTAACGGGAATAAAGAGTCATGACTGCCACGTGTTTATGGAAAGATTACTGCCCATTGCTTTGAAAGAGTTGTTGCCTTCTGCTGTATGGGTTCCGTTGGCCGAACTATCAATATTTTTTAGGGATATTTGTTCAACTAAGTTGACTGTGCAACACATGGTTGAACTTGAGGAGAAGATTATCTTAACAATTTGCAAGTTGGAAAAAATATTTTCTCCTGGCTTCTTCGACAGCATGGAGCATCTATCGATTCATCTAGCATATGAAGCCCGTGTCGGTGCATCTGTTCATTATCGATGGATGTACCCATTTGAAAGGTACATAAAAATTGATATAATTTAAGTTAAATTTTAGTGTGTTTTAAAATTCTTTCTTAATTCTCAAGATAATTTGTCTCTCTAGATACCTATACCATCTAAAGAAGAAAGTTGGCAACAAAGCTCATATAGAGGCTTCGATATGCGAAGCATATCTTATCGAAGAGGTGTCTAACTTCTGCTCCATTTATTTCGATACCCATGTTAAGAGAAATCGAAATAGACCTCAAAAGAATGACGACAACGTTGAGGATGGAGGAATATTCAATGTAAGGGGCAAGCCTGTTGGGGCTAGTAAAAGACGGTGGTCGACAGACGACGAGTATGATACTGTTCACCGATATGTCTTGTTAAACTGTGACATACAAGAAGTGAGAGATTTGGAGAAGTAAGTCAGTACACTTGCACTCGTTATAATCTCGAATTTGATGAAGTAAGTGACTACACTTATATATTCTTATTTTCTTTAATAGTGTATTTAGAGATGAAGTCAAAATGAGGACACCCGATATTACCGATGAGGGACTTCAAAGAGAGGTTGATTGTACATTTCCGTCATGGTTTCGCAAATACGTAAGTAATTGTGATTATAATTGAGATTATAAATATATAATCTGAAATATTTAAATTATAAATATTTGTTTACAGGTTTTATTGCCTGAAACAACACTCACTCATGAGAGTGTTCGTTATCTGGCATTGGGACCGAAGAAGCAAATAAAGACTTGGCCAGGCTATGTCGTTAATGGCTTCAGGTTTAAGTCAACTCAGAATGCTATAAATGTCCAATTTATTAATGACGGTATCAGTACCAAGGATTCCGGTGTTTGCATAGGAGGCACCATCTATGACGACGAGCCGGACTTTGACTATTATGGAGTGCTTCGGAATATTGTAGATTTATAATATACTGGCCCATATGATATGCATATTGTGATGTTCAAATATGAGTGGTTCGATACGACACCAAATATCGATTGGAGAATCGATAAACAATTTGGATTCGTCGATATAAATCATCGCAGGAGGTATAGAGGGTCCGATATAGCAAATCAGGCTGTTCAAGTCTACTATACAAGCTACCCAAGGCGTTGTAGAGATCGATTTGACTGGTGGACAGTATGCAAGATTAAATCTAGAAATATATTCAACGTTCGAGTTCCAGCATACCAAGAGGACCAGATCGAAAAGTCCCAATACTTGGGACAACACTCAGATACAATGGATGTTGAAGATATTGTTGAGAAAAATAGAGGAGAGAAAGAGGTTGATACACAAGACTTAGCTGTCAACTAGGGAAGAAAGAGGCATCTTGCCCCAAATATTGAGGCAGAAGAAGAAGAATAAGAAGACGAATAAGAAGAAGAAGAAGAAGAAGAAGAAGAAGAAGAAGAAGAAGAAGAAGAATCACTACCAAAATTTGTCGATTAGGGACGGCCAGATCCGTCGCCAATCCGACGGTAATTTCTATTAGCGACCGATCACTGACGGGTTTTGGCCAAAAAAATCCGTCGACAATCAGCTCGTCGCTAATAATGGTCCGTCGCGACGTAGTCATCAAGCGACGGACTAGCGACGACATTTCGACTTGACAATACGAAGCATAAGCGACTACTTTCCGATGGACTGTCGTCCCTTTCAAGTATTAAATACTGAACTGTTTAGACAATAGCGACGTTAAGTTCCGTCGGTAAACCGTCGTAATAGCGTATCAGAGTGTACCGTTCCGTCGCTAATCCGTCAACCGCCATCGATAACAAAGGACGGATTAGCGATGGTTTGCTGACGAAAAATCCGTCGACCAGGTTCTGGAAGAGGCAGCCATTTCCAGCACCATGGCGACGGATAAGTCGTCGCGATTCTGTCGCTAGGCCGTCGACAGAGCGACTGATTAGTGGCGGATTATCCGTCGTCACTGTTCTGGAAATGTCAAGCATTTTCAGAAGCTTGTCGACGGATTATCCGTCGCTACGCCGTCACGAGAGCGACTAGTTAGTGGCTGATTATCAGTCGCCTTGGCGACGGCTAATCCGTCGCTATTTCGTCGAATTATATACCACCAGAACCTTGCCGACGGATATTCCGTCGATCACCCGTCGCTACCTGGAAACAGTTTCAAATCTCCAGTTAGCGACGGCTGATCCGTCAAAAATCAGTCAGAAACTGGGAATATCCGTCGCTAACCAGTCACTAGTCCGTCGCTAAATGAGATTTTTTAGAAAAAAATTGCAGCACTTTTCTTGTTGACAAAAATATGCATAAACCAAACCAATGTATAATGCACACCAATTATCCAACAATCACATAGACCAAATATATAATGCACACCAATTATCCAAGAATCACATAGACCAAATATGCACATACGAATTTAATGCACACCAATTATCCAAGAATCACAGACCAAACCAAATTAGTAGAAAATAAACATCAATTATCCTGAAGAGTAACATAATATCCGGTGCTATAATCCGATTATAGCACAATTAATCCAAAGATCTCACAAATATCCTAAATTTTCTTAATACAATATCTTAAGAAGAAGGAGGAGGTCGATTTTTCGGTGGTGGTAATCCCAGCTGCGACCGACGAATATACTCCTCCACTAGGTACGGCGGCAAGCCGTTGTAGACACTTCTCGGAAGTCGGTGTAGCTGCTCTGACGACATCAGATCCAGGAGTGACGTCACAGTCGTAGGCGATACCACAGGGGCATCAGGGTTGAAAGAAAGATGACCCACGGAAGAAGGACCGACACCAGCAGTCGATGGACCAGTAGAAGACGGACCAACACCATCAGCAGACGGACCGGCAGCAGCAGACGGAGGCAAAAAGTACGTGGCAAATTGCTCCCACAAGGACGACACCGCCTCGTGCAGCTGCGTAAGCTGCGACCTAACATCATCGTCTGCCGGGGCCACGGGAGGAGGCGGTGTCGGTGGAAATCTCTGCATCGCCATGTGCAACAGCCGTAGGGAGCGACTCCGTACATGAGCCCTTTTTAAAGCTGCTGACGGTATCTACAAACAAGTCGTTACGAGCGGCCAAAGAAGATGGCGTCCGGGCGGATGTCGTTTTACCGACATCTTCGGTGTCAGTTAACTGAGCCCGATTAAGGGCCTCACGATACGCAGCCTATCAAATAAATGTGTTTATATTATAAGATTTACCTAAGTTGTAATCTAAATCCTATGTTTCACTAAGTTAAGTGTGAATCCTAAGTTTACCTAAGTTATAGTCCGAATACTTTTAATTCTAACGTAAATCTCATAAACATAAGTACTTACATCAGTCTCTTTCGCCCTATCGTCGACGAACCTCCCGTCCTTCCGTCTTTTGTGTGTATGCTGGAACACGTCGTGCATGGTGACCGATTCTGGCGCCCTTCCCTCCTTCACCGCCCGTTGGGCCTGCATACGAAATTTCTGTAGAACGTCGATAACTCCTTTAATTAATAATACCTAATTCGATAGTGAAATAAATTTACGGTAGCTCACCATATCTGCAAGCGTTGCTGCATGGGGCCTTGATCCCCCCGTATGAAGGCCCGCGGCCTGTCGGTTCGCCTTCGCCTTCTCCGATTTCTCCTTGTACGCAGGGGTATCCATCATACCTAAGTGGTCCTCATAATACTCCTACCGAATCCAATTCGGCCTCGTATGCCCCATTTTCAGGTCATGAATCATATCCTGTATCTTCTTCGAGGCATCGCTTTTGTAGGTCCTGCGGATCGCGTCCTCGCGATGAGGGGGCCACCAGTACGTCGTAACATAGAAATTCAATTATCACGTAATTTAAAAAATGGTTGATTAAAGAATAACTTATAATTAACCAGAAGATATAGATATATACTCTCAACTCGTCGAGCCAGACGTACTTCACGTTTAGGGGCACCGACAAAAAGTTGAGGTAGGGACCGTGGAAGTTAGCCCTGATAATTTCTCCAAGAGCCCTGCCAACATTAAACGGAAAAAAACCTACAAAGAAAAAACGACTGGATTATTAACTTGAATAAATGAAAAAATTTAATAAATTATCTTAAATTTACTTACGAGGTCCCCGCGGGCCATAGCTCTCGTCGGAACTCGCCTCTCGGCCTCTCTGGTGCTGTCGGAGGATCCGCGGGTCCGCGCATGTACTCTCTAATAACCGGATGGAACCGAGTATGGGGTACTCCGGGGCCCACTGTACAGTAACTGGGGCATCCCCTGGTGGATCCGCTACTGGTGGTTCCGATAGCGGAACGGATCCGCTAGCAGATCCAGACTCATGCCTCGATGAAGTGGTCGATCGAGGGCGGGATGCGTCTGTGCCCGGGGTACTCTCCGGGTCGGGTTCGCTCGATGGGATCACATCCCAAGAACTTTGAATGCGACCACGACCACCAGCACCACTACGACCACGACCACGACCCGCACCACCACCAGCACCACGACCACCACCAGCACCACGACCACGGCCAGCCATCATGACCGGTAAATATAACACATAAACATAATTAACAATATAAAAGCATAAATGGATATAAAAAACTAAACTAAAATATACATACCACCAGTAGGAAGACGAGTGTCGTGCGACGAAAAAGACTAGGAGTGCCATCTGCAATAAGTAAATAATCGAATAAAAAAATATGAATTCACGTAATTGCTTTTATGAGGTCAAACTTAATTCACGTAATTGGAAGTATTTTTAATATACAACAATATTTAACCTAATCATCGTCTTCGTTCTCATCCTCGGCCTCGTCTTCATCATCATCCTCCTCATCCTCATCCTTATCTTTATCGTCGATTTCATCTGTATCCTCATCCCCATCAAATTCTTCTTCTTCTTCTTCTTCTTCTTCTTCTTCTTCTTCTGCCTCAATATTTGGGAGAATACGCCTCTTTCTCCCCTGGTTGATAGTTAAGTCTTGTGTATCAACCCCTTCCTCTCCCTCTATTTTTCTCAACAATATCTTCAACATCCATTGTATCTGAGTGTTGTCCCAAGTATCGGGACTTTTAGATCTGGTCCTCTTGGTATGCTGGGTCTCCAACGTTGAATGTATTTCTAGATTTAACCTTGCATACTGTCCACTAGTCAAATCGATCTCTACGACGCCTTGGGTAGCTTGTATAGTAGACTTGAACAGCCTGATTTGCTATCGCAAATGTATCGGACCCTCTATACCTCCTACGATAATTTACATTGACGAATCCAAATTATTTATCGATTCTCTAACTGATATTTGGTGTCGTATCGAACCACTCACATTTGAACATCACAATATGCATATCATATGGGCCAATATATTGTAAATCTATAATATCTCGAAGCACTCCATAATAGTCAAAGTCCGGCTCGTCGTCATAGATGGTGCCTCTAGTGCAAATACCAGAATCCTTGGTACTAATGCCGTCATTGATAAATTCGACATTTATAGCATTCTGAGTTGACTTAAACCTGAAGCCATTAACGACATAGCCTGGCCAAGTCTTTATTTGCTTCTTCGGTCCCAATGCCAGATAACGAACACTCTCATAAGTGAGTGTTGTTTTAGGCAATAAAACCTGTAAACAAATATTTATAATTTAAATATTTCAGATTATATATTTATAATCTCAATTATAATCACAGTTACTTACGTATTTACGAAACCATGACGGAAATGTACAATCAACCTATCTTTGAAGTCCCTCATCGGTAATATCGGGTGTCCTCATTTTGACTTCATCTCTAAATACACTATTACAGAAAATAAGAATATATAAGTGTAGACACTTACTTCATCAAATTCGAGATTATAACGAGTGCAAGTGTACTGACTTACTTCTCCAAATCTTTCACTTTTTGTATGTCACAGTTTAACAAGACATATCGGTGAGCGGCATCATACTCGTCGTCTGTCAACCACCGTCTTTTACTAGCCCCAACAGGCTTGCCCTTACATTGAATATTCCTCCATCCTCAACGTCCTCGTCATTCTTTTGAGGTCTATTTTGATTTGTCTTAACATGAGTATCGAAATAAATGGAGCAGAAGTTTGACACCTCTTCGATAAGATATGCTTCGCATATCGAAGCCTCTATATGAGCTTTGTTGCCAACTTTCTTCTTTAGATGGTGTAGGTATCTAGAGAGACAAATTATCTTGAGAATTAAGAAAGAATTTTAAAACACACTAAAATTCAACTTAAATTATATCGATTTTTATGTACCTTTCAAATGGGTACATCCATCAATAATGAACAGATGCACCGACACGGGCTTTGTATGCTAGATGAATCGGTAGATGCTCCATGCTGTCGAAGAAGCCAGGAGGAAATATTTTCTCCAACTTGCAAATTGTTAAGATAATCTTCTCCTCAAGTTCAACCATGTGTTGCACAGTCAACTTAGTTGAACAAATATCCCTAGAAAATACTGATAGTTCGGCCAACGGAACCCATACAGCAGAAGGAAACAACTCTTTAAAAGCAATGGACAGTAATCTTTCCATAAACACGTGGCAGTCATGACTCTTCATTCCCGTTAGCTTGCGTTCATTGAGATCAACGCATCTAGACAAATTCGACAAATAGCCGTCGGAAAATCTTAAAGTAGATATCCACTTGCAGATTATTAATCTATCTTCCTTGCTCAATGTGTATTATGCTATCGACTTACTTAATTGTCCAGCAGATTCCCTTTGTATCAAGTTCAGATAAGGACGCTTGTATATCTCGGCAATGTCTTGTCTTGCTTTTGGATTGTCCTTCGTCTTTCCTTTAATGTCCATGACGGTATTGAAGACATTATCGAACACATTTTTTTCGATATGTATAACATCAAGATTATGCCTTGTAAGATTATCTTTCCAATAAGGCAAGTCCCAAAAGATACTCCGTTTGGTCCAGTTATGGGTTTGTCCGAACACATCGACATGATTGTTCGATGGATCTTCCATTATAGTCGGCAAGTCCTTTACATCTTCCCAAATATCGCATCCCGACAATCTGGCAGGCGGATGAGAAAATTCTTGTTTTCCAGCTCTGAACGTGTCTTTGTTCTTTCTCCAAGGATGACTCACGGACAGAAATTGACGATGACAATCAAAGAAAGAAGTTTTTCCTCCATACTTAAGGTGGAACGCCTTACTATTTTGCATGCATATCGGACAAGTCAAGGTGCCGTGAGTACTCCATCCCGACAGCATACCGTATGCGGGAAAATCATTGATTGTCCACATCAGTGAAGCTCTCATCTGAAAGTTCTATTTCCTAGAAATATCATAGGTCGTGACGCCGATCTCCCACAGCTGTTTTAGCTCATCCACCAATGGCTGTAAATATATATCGATATTCTTCGTCGAATTTTTGGGACCCGGTATGATAGCTGTCAAGAACATATAAGGAGTCTTCATACACATCCATGGTGGCAGATTGTAAGGGGTCAAAATGATCGGCCAGCAGGAGTATTAAGATCCCGACTGCCCGAAAGGGGCGAATCCATCAGAACATAGCCCTATGCATACATTTCTAGGCTTTGCAGCAAAATCTGGATGGCAAAAATTAAAATATTTCCATGCCTCTCCATCCGAAGGATGTGACAATTCTCCATCGTCCTTTCTGCGTTCTTCGTTGTGCCACGTCATGTGTTCTGCTGTATTCTGAGACATATACATCCTCTGCAAGCACTTCATGATCGACAAGTAATGCATATACTTGTAAGGACATCGTTTTCTAGTTGACTTTCCTTTTCCCCTGACTTCCTTGTAACGATCCGCATTACAGAAGCTACAACTTTCTACATCATCGTTCTCCTTGTAGTACAATATGTATCCATTGCGACAACAATCTATCTTGTCGTACCCCAGTCCCATTTGTCGGACCATCATCTTCGACTTGTAGAAGTTTTTTGGAAGCTCTTTTGATTCCTTCGGTAACACCTCCTTCATTAGTTGTGTAATCCGATCATAGCAAGTTTGTGGCAAGTTAATATCGGATTTATCTTCAACAACCGCATCGTCATTGACAGTACGGAATGTGGATCACAACCAGGATATAAAGAAGTTTCAGCATCCTGAAACATATCATAGAACTCCTTCGCCTCGGGATTAGGATCCTCCGGATCAAAATTAGACCCTGCCGTATCGTACACCATATCTCGTGCAAGGTTCTGCACGTCTCCATAATCAACGGAGCATTCGTCGTCATCGACAACAAAATCCGCTGCAGCATTATCATCAAAAGCATAAGTAGCAGCATTCGCAACCTGTTTTTTCGCATATAGTTCACCTTGCGATGACCACAGGCCGTAATGACGTACGAAATCCTTACGGGTCAAATGATCTCTTATACTCATCACTTCTTCGTAACGTCTATTGCGACAATTACAACATGGACACTTGATTTTGTTACCGTCCATAAACTGAGCTTTGCTCATGGCATACTTAAGAAACACTTCCACGCCTGTCTGAAAATCGTCACTCACACCTATTCTGCTCTCGTGTTGTCGTTTGTACATCCATGTACAATCAACGAAATAACGATCCATCACAGATTGGATGTAAAAATCTGTATAGTAAGACAAACTAAACAAAATTAGTATATAATCATGTAACTGGTGGATCCGCTGGTATTCTAGCTCGAGAAGAGAAAAATCTAAGTACAGTTGTTACTAATAGTTCGATACCGATAGCTTGATACCGAGTTCGATACCGATAGTTCGATACCGATACCGATAGTGCGATACCGATACTGATAGTCCGATACCGATAGTGCGATACCGATACCGATAGTGCGATAGTATGATAGTCCGCTAGCGATACCGGTAGTTCGATACTGATAATTCGATAGTTCGATACCGATACCGATACCGATAGTCCGATACCGATTCTTCGATAGTCCACTAAGTCGAAATGATTCCTCTTAAGCGTCGAGCATGTTATACACGGTTCAACTTGACGAATTCTTAAATATTTTTGTGGTGTTGTATGCTTGCAACAGCAAATCAAGTTTTAGAGTCATTATAGGTTAATTAATCAAACTGAGTCAATCTATCTATTTCTAAATTGTAAGAGTCCACTTCTAGGATATGGGAGCTGTATCCTAAATATCTAGTCTAAAATTAACTTGGTTAGGATACTAGAGTGTCCTTACTATCTAGCAAGCACTACCTTAGTCTAGTCACACTAGCATTAATTACCTATAATTCCTACCGTGTCTACACTCACACATTACACCCCAAGCCGTCCGGCATGCTAATAGGCATGGTAGGCCTGCCTTCATTCCTCACTCTCTAAAGCACACATACACATATATATGTATATCACAGTTAGATGTATACACATATCATAGTTAGATGTATAGATATATACATTTATATTCAGTGACTTATGCAGATGAAGAACTCATACTGTCCTTGATACAGTGAACATATACACCATGAACCCAAACTCCATATTCACATTTACTAATACAAACACCACCAAACTAATGGATAACACCCAATATGAATAATACATTATTTAGCCAATATATAAACTCAGATGAATTTGAGAAGCAAAGCCCCCCGCCGCCCCCGACCGACGCCCGTCGCCCCAAGCCCGCCGCCCAGCCCCCGATGTCCCCGCCCCAAGCCCGCCGCCCAGCCCCTAACGCCCCCGCCCCAAGCCCGTCGCCCAGCCCCCGACGCCCCCGCCCCAAGCCCGCCGCCCAGCCCCCGACGCCCCCGTCCCAAGCCAGCCGTTAGCCCCCGACGCCCCCGCCCCAAGCCCGCCGCCCAGCCCCCGACGCCACCGCCCCAAGCCAGCCGTCCAGCCCACGAATGTCCCCAAGCCCACCGCCCCTGCTGTACCTACGTTGACACCGCGACAGAAAGAGAGAGATCGAGAGAGAGAGAGAGAGAGGGGATTACCTTCGGGAGAGAGAGAGGAGAGGACGCCGACGCCGATCACCGAAGCCACGGGAGGGAGAGAGTGAGAGAGGAGAGAGAGTGAATTTGGGGGGAAGGCAAAAAGTTTCCCCCCGCCGTTTCAATTTAAGTCTGGAACGTATATTTAGCGACAGAATAGCGACGGAATAGAATCCGTCGCCCGGTAGTCGCTATATTTGATACTTGTCGACTGAATATCCGTCGCTAAGAAGTCGAAGAAATGTCCCGCCAATTCTCGACATAATTTTCGCCAAATAATCGACTACGTAGCGACGACTATCAATCCTTCGCTATATCTCCAACATCCTAGCGACGGATGTGCGACCTTTCCCCCCTAAAATTAAAATAAAAATGTAAAGGCGTGTGGTCGGTAATCCGTCGACGAGCGGCCACGAAGCCGTCGCTAACGCCGACTGAAAATTTCTGTCCCTAATAGTCCGTCGCTAATTTAATGTATTTTGGTAGTGAATTTGATGGGGATGAGGATACAGATAAAATCGACGATGAAGATAAGGATGAGGATGAGGATGAGGATGAGGAGGATGATGATGAAGACAAGGCCGAGGATGAGAACGAAGACGATGATTAGGTTAATATTGTTGTATATTAAAAATACTTCCAATTACGTGAATTAATTTTGACCTCATAAAAACAATTATGTGAATTCATGTTTTTTTCATTCGATTATTTACTTATTGCAGATGGCACTCCTAGTCTTTTTCGTCGCGGCGACACTCGTCTCCCTACTGGTGGTATGTATATTTTAGTTTAGTTTTTTATATCCATTTATACTTTTATATTGTTAATTATGTTTATGTGTTCTATTTACAGGTCATGATGGCTGACCGTGGTCGTGGTGCTGGTGGTGGTCGTGGTGGTGGTGGTGGTGGTGCGGGTCGTGGTCGTGGTCGTAGTGGTGCTGGTGGTCGTGGTCGCATTCAAAGTTCCTGGGATGTGACCCCATCGAGCAATCCTGACCTGGAGAGTACCTTGGGCACAGACGCATCCCGCCCTCGATCGACCACTTCATCGAGGCATGAGTCCGGATCTGCTAGCGGATCCGTTCCGCTATCGGAACCACCAGCAGCGGATCTACCAGAGGATGCCCTAGTTACTGCACAGTGGGCCTCGGAGTACCCCATACTCGGTTCCATCCGGTTATTGGAGAGTATATGCGCGGACCCGCGGATCCTCCGACGGCACAAGAGAGGCCGAGAGGCGAGTTCCGACGAAAGCTATGGCCCGCGGGGACCTCGTAAGTAAATTTAAGATAATTTATTAAATTTCTTTCATTTATTCAAGTTAATAATCTAGTCGTTTCTTCTTTGTAGGTTTTTTTCGTTTAATGTTGGCAGGGCTCTTGGAGAAATTATCAGGGCTAACTTCCCTACCTCAACTTTTCGTCGGTGCCCCTAAATGTGAAGTACGTCTGGCTCGACGAGTTGAGGGTATATATCTATATCTTCTGGTTAATTATTATTTACTCTTTAATCAACCATTTTTTAAATTACGTAATAATTGAATTTTTATGTTAGACGACGTACTGGTGGCCCCCCCACCGCGAGAACGCGATCCGCAGGACCTACAGAAGCGCTGCCTCGAAGAAGATACGGGATATGATTCATGACCTGAAAATGGGGCATACGAGGCTGAATTGGATCCGGCAGGAGTATTATAAGGACCTCTTAGGTATGATGGATACCCCTACGTACAAGGAGAAATCGGAGAAGGCGAAGGCGAACCGACAGGCCGCGGGCCTTCATACGGGGGGATCAAGGCCCCACGCAGCGACGCTTACAGATCTAGTGAGCTACCGTAAATTTATTTCACTATCGAATTAGGTATTATTAATTAAAGGAGTTATCGACGTTCTACGAAAATTTCGTATGCAGGCCCAACGGGCGGTGAACAAGGGAAGGGCGCCAGAATCGGTCACCATGCACGACGTGTTCCAGCATACGCACAAAAGACGGAAGGACGGGAGCTTCATCGACGAGAGGGCCAAGGAGACTGATGTAAGTACTTATATTTATGAGATTTACGTTAGAATTAAAAGTATTCAGACTATAACTTAGGTAAACTTAGGATTCACACTTAACTTATTGAAACATAGGATTTAGATTACAACTTAGTTAAATCTTATAATATAAACACATTCATTTGATAGGCTGCGTATCGTGAGGCCCTTAGTCGGTCTCAGTTAACTGACACCGAGGATGTCGGTGAAACGACGCCCGCCCGGACACCCTCTTCTTTGGCCGCTCGTAACGACTTGTTCGTAGATACCGTCGACGGCTTTAAGAAAGGGCTCCTGTCCGGACTCGGCTTCCTAGGGCCATTGCACATGGCGACGCAGAGATTTTCACCGACACCGCCTTCTCCCGTGGCCCCGACAGACGATGATGTTAGGTTGCAGCTTACGTAGCTGCACGAGGCGGTGTCGTCCTTGTGGGAGCAATTTGCCACGTACTTTTTGCCTCCGTGTACTGCTGCCGGTCCGTCTGCTGATGGTGTTGGTCCGTCTTCTACTGGTCCGTCGACTGCTGGTGTCGGTCCTTCTTTCGGGGGTCATATTTCTTTCAACCCTGATGCCCCTGTGGTACCGCCTACGACTGTGACGTCACTCCTGGATCTGATATCGCCAGAGCAGCTACGCCGACTTCCGAGCAGTGTCTACAACGGCTTGCCGTCGTACCTATTGGAGGAGTATATTCATCGATCGTAGCTGGGATTACCACCAACGGACAATCGACTTCCTCCTTCTTCTTAAAATATTATATTAAGAAAATTTGGAATATTTGTGAGAGCTTTGGATTAATTGTGCTATAATCGGATTATAGCACCGAATATTATGTTACTCTTCAGGATAATTGATGTTTATTTCTATTAATTTGGTTTGGTCTGTGATTCTTGGATAATTGTTGTGCATTAAATTCGTATGTGCATATTTGGTCTATGTGATTCTTGGATAATTGGTGTACATTATATATTTGGTCTATGTGATTGTTAGATAATTGGTGTGCATTATATATTGGTTTGGTTTATGCATATTTTTGTGAACAGGGAAAGGGCTACAATTTTTTTCTAAAAAATCTCAGTTAGCGACGGACTAGTGACTGGTTAGCGACGGATATTCCCAGTTTTCGACTGATTTTCGACGGATGAGCCGTCGCTAACTGGAGATTTGAAACTGTTTCCAGGTAGCGATGGGTGATCGACGGAATAACCGTCGGCAAGGTTCTGGTGGTATATAGTTCGACGGAATAGCGACGGATTAGCCGTCGCCAAGGCGACTGATAATCAGCCACTAATCAGTCGCTCTTGCGACGGCGTAGCGACTGACAATCCGTCGACAAGATTCTGGAAATGCTTGAAATTTCTAGAACCATGGCGACGGATAATCTGCCACTAATTAGTCGCTCTGTCGACGGCGTAGCGACGGATTAGAGACGACTATTCCGTCGCCATGGTGCTGGAAATGTCAAGCATTTCCAGAAGCTGATCGACGAATTTTTCGTCAGCAAACCGTCGCTAATCCGTCCTTTGTTATTGATGGCGATCGACGGATTAGCGACGGAATGATACACTCTGATACGCTATTACGACGATTTATCGATGGAACTTTATGTCGCTATTGTCTAAACAGTTCAGTATTTAATACTTGAAATGGACGACAGTCCGTCGGAAAGTAGTCGCTAATGCTTCGTATTGTGAAGTCGACATGCCGTCGCTAGTCCGTCACTTAACGACTACGTAGCGACGGACCGTTATTAGCGACAAGCTGATTGCCGATTGATTTTTTTGGCCAAAACCCGTCAGTGATCGGTCGCTAATAGAATTCTCGTCGGACTGGCGACGGATCTGTACGTCACTAAATCGATAAATTTTGGTAGTGTTTGTCAGACGGGTCGCAGGAGAGCTTCGCAGCAATGTTTGGGTCACGGGGGAGAGCTTCGCAGCAATATTTGCAGAAGGGAGAAACATGCGCAGCATTGGAGATCCCCCACATTTGTTTGTATACGTTTGAATGAGTGTTTGAATGAGTGGGTGAAAGAGAGCAGCTTTATTGAAAAATGGAAAAGCCGAGCACATTGAAAAATGGGATGAAAGAGATGGGATAGAGGAGTTATGTTATAAATGATGCTCGTTTCTTCTCCAGGAACAAATACAGAAGAAGGAGAAGAAGAAGAAAAGTAGAAGAGAAGAGAGTAGGAGAAGCAGAGAAGAGGAGAAGCAGAGAGACTAAGATACATTTAGAGAGGTAAAAATACTTCAAAAAATGTAATTTTAATTTATTTTGTTTGTGTTTAGTATCTTAGAATTTGTTATTAATAACAGATGGATCGTCGAAATGACGGACTTATTCCGGAAGGACCCACCACAGACGAGATTATCTAGCAACGTTTGAGTCATATCTCAAGATTAGTATTTTCTAGAAAGGTATACTTAATTTTAAATGAAAGTTATTATTTTGTATATTTTTGTTATTTTGTAGTAATAATGATCATTTTGTAGTAACTCAATTTTTTCTATAGTTATATGATTATCCTGGCGATATTCGAATGCGAGAGCATGGGACATGGCGGTATGAACAGAACGTTGGGTGTTGGAATTTAACTAGCGAACAATATGCTATGTTGGTCATATTCAGATTTAAATACATTGATGAGATACAGTTTTTACGTCATGATAGAGATTTAGTTTAAGCCTAGTGGAACGTTGGTGGCCTCGCCAAAATACATTTCAATTACCAGTTGGTGAAATGACTATTACTTTAGCTGATGTAGCAAATATTATAGGATTACCTATTACGGGTGAACCTATAATATTTAATGAGTCATTTTCAGCTGATACTACAATTATAGAGTATCTAGGTGTGGAGCCACCAAAATTAAAAGAAAAAAGCTTAGTCACATTTTTCTGGCTCCGTCGTAATTTCATGCATCTAGATCATATTGATGATGACGAAGAGGTATCTGTTGATGAAAATCGGGTATGTATCACCGATAATATTAATATTTATGTCGTATCACTGCTGCTAGTTTAGCACGTATTAATTTTTGCCATTTTTTGCTATATGTTTAGGTAATTTCTTGCACAAGGGCCTACTTGCTCGGCTTAATAAGTACGGTTGTCTTTCCCGACTCATTAGATATGGTGAACTTACGTTATCTACCATTCTTGGAAGATTTGACCGCACATACAGGTCACGTATGGGGAGCATCAATGTTGGCATATTTATACGCCTCCATGTCAGATTTTGTACGCGTGCTGGGAGATAATAGAATTATAAAAAATTTAAATGGATGCATGACTTTAATAAATGTATAAAAATTATTACTCATTTTATTTAAAATTATAATTTGTAGAATTGTATAAAGTTATTCTTTTGTTTAATAGGTCTGGTCCTACGAACATTTTCATATTGGGAGACCAGTTACCGGTATTGATTCCAATGCTGGTAAATTTCCGGTAGCTTTACGATGGATTACAGATGTAGTAGATCCAGCTCATTGTGTTCACTCGAGCCCCTCCTATATCGGGGGCAGTTTGATACTCTAAAGCATATGGAGGTAAAATACGTTAATTAGTCATTAATTTTTTCAACATTTTAATCTATTACTTATTCTTTTTCCGACATCAAATAGGTTATATGGCTACCTTATGTGCATGAGCAGTATCAATTTGTTCCAAAAATACAAAGAACAACTTATACCATGAGTCTTCATAGATATTATATAATATATCATGGAGACATCATGTTTCATCCCGTCGATCGTGTTCTGCGGCAGTTTGGGATGAAACAGATTATTCCAGATGATCCACCAAGTTTGAATCGTGGTAGAGCCAGTGCAACTGTAAGAGCTAGAAAAAAGATTCGCGAATGGAATTCTAGATTTGAGACACACGGTGTGGCAGAACTATCTGAGCCGATGTTAGATTTAGAAGATGGTTAGTTTTCATCTCCTATTTGATTAAAATCATTATTGAATTATATGCTCATATTTGTTGAATTGGTGCAGCACTTGGGAGTAATGCATATAGAACTTGGTGGGGAGCCCTTCGTATAAGTAACAAATTATACTATCATGAGGAGCCTTGATTCCAACCACGAGCTCTAGACGATTCTAGTCTGCGTGAATTTTATCTCCATATGATTGGGATGGTACGCATTGCTTATAGACTATCAAATCTTATATTTTAAGTTTTTTTGGTTTGCGCGTTTATAGTACTTACTTATGGACTATCAAATCTTATACTTATCCCTGATGACTATCCATACTTATCCCTGACGACTATCCTATATGAGAGGTTGGCATTGTTAGACAGCGACATGCATGTCACCGACGGGATAGACACAATGTCACGCAACCTGAAGACCTCCCTGATAGTCCACCTTGACATTCTTACGAGGTCCCGCATCAACAGTCCGAGGAGAGCTCGGCTCAATGGGGTGGCCATGGGACTTCTTAATGGGGTGGCCAAGGGACATCTCAATGGGGTGACCAAGGGACATCTCAATGGGGTGGCCAAGGGTCTTCTCAATGGGGTGGTCAAGGGACTTCTCAAAGGGGTGGACAAGGGACTTCTTAATGGGGGTGGTCAAGGGACTTCTCAATGGGGTGGGGTGGAGACTTCTCAGTTATTTGTTCAAGGGACTTCTCAATGGGGACCAGAACCTACCTCTCAATAGGGTGCAGAACCGACTTTTGAATGGGAAAACATATTTGCCCCCGAAGTTCTTAATTACACACAGATCATGACCACTCCATCAGCACCAATGCCTTCTCAACCTGATGATACACAGGAAGAAGGACGTGATGTACCTCCGGAGAATACGGCTGATAGGAGAGGTCGCCTCAATCTTAGAGAAGTTGAGCGTAGAAATTATCGACGGGATGCCATGGGAGGTAGATGAAATTGTAACAAGATAAAATTATGATAAATTATAACAAGATGATTAGTACATTTTCTTCTATTATGTCGTAACAAGATAAAATTATTCTCTTGGCTGATTAGTACATTTTCTTCTATTATGTCCTAATCCATT
Source organism: Iris pallida (assembly GCA_029216955.1). NCBI lineage: Eukaryota > Viridiplantae > Streptophyta > Magnoliopsida > Asparagales > Iridaceae > Iris > Iris pallida. The sequence continues at coordinate 23,766 of JANAVB010005137.1, forward strand.
ACAATTGCTACATCGAAGATTTCTTGTCTCTGAATCGTTGGCAATGATGCGGTTCTTCTTTGATCTTCCAGCTTTGCACCGTAATTCTGGTACTCCAATTTCTCCTCTAACCAGGACACTTTGAAGATTGTATGAAACTGGAATTGGCTCCAAGTGCGACTCGTATACACTTCTCAATGCTTCTTTAGAAAAAACAGCAGGATAATAATTTTCAATATTAATTTTGAAAAATTGCACGCAAAACATGCATGTACACATGGAATGAAAGTATGGTACCACCTTAAACATGAACAATATTTTTCTTCTAAATGAACAACATATGTTCTATGTGTTTCATGATCTGCTATTTCAAATATATAACTATCAAAACTCAGGACTTGCAAGTAGTGATGTTCTCTATTGGTACGAGCCATTATTTTTAACATTTTCGGACAATAATCTGTTTCAAGCGATTCAATATGTTTTCGATTTTTGTCCTGACGTGTTATAATCTTGGCACAGATACCATCAAGTAATGTTGTTATTGGTTTATCACGCAAATTTTTTATCCAGTTATTGAAGCATTCAGCAAGGTTAGATGTGTTAATATCTAATCTAGGACAAGGTGCATAAGCCGTTATCCAGTGTGCTAGAACACGTGTTTCATCACCTTCTACTCCAATGATCCATTTATACACATCCAAATTTTTAGCTTTAATTCTTTCAAAACAATAATTGGCATCAACTTTATTATAACATCTTGCAAGAGAATCTAATCTACATCGAAAATATTTTAATCTATCTACTGATTTTAAGTTTTGTTTAAAATGTTGAATATAGAAAAAATGAGGCGATTCTGGAAAAGTGGCATGCATAGCATTTATCAACCCTTTCTGCTTATCAAAAATAAAAGAAATTATATTCCATGCATCAAAATACGGATCAAAAGATGTTCTAAAACAGCCTAAAAACCAGCTCCAAGAATCAGTGCTTTCACTTTCAGCCACGGCGTAAGCAATTGGATATAATTGATAGTTAGGATCATGAGCACGAGCAATAAATAAGATGCCCCGATATCTAGATGAGAGAAAAGTAGTATCAGTACTAATCACAGGTAAACATCCATTTAAAAAACCATCAATGCATGCCTTAAAACTTATAAAAATTCTTTCGAAACTATTACGTTTATTAGTCTTTATAAAACATCTGCTACCTGGATTTGTCTCGATAATTGTGGAAGCATATCGTTCAAGACCACCGTAAGCATCAATATAACTACCATTTATTTCAGATAAAGCAATTTTTCTAGCTTTCCAAGCTTTCGAATATTTGATACGTATTCGATGTTCTCTGTATATATCCTTCACAACATGCGATGGACTATACGACTGATCATCTCTAATTTTTTTAAATATCTTATTCTTAATCCATACAGTAGTAGCTAATGGATGACTACCTGTTGTAAGTCCACATAAGCAAGTATGTCAATTTTCTAACGTAGTAATAACAAATGTCTCGCTATTACCAATAGATTTAGCGTATACGTACCCTCCAACTACAACTTGATTCGTTACATTTATATATAATCTTGTGAGCATTATTCAAAGTAGTCGAACTAACAAAATTTTGCTTAATTGCTATGTCAATAATTAAACTTTTAAATTGAATACGATTTTTAAATTGTCTCCCAACAAATAATTCAGGAGTATCAACATTATCATCAATATTATCAAATACATCATCTATATTTTCAACTTAACCATCACTACTGGAATCATTGTCATTACCTTCATCTACTGTATTTTCTTCTTCAGTGGCAAAAATAACTTGATGAGATGAACTAGGACCCGGACCCAAATTAGTAGTTTCATTATTAGGAGCACGTCTACTACTTATATGAGGGGGTGCTGGAGTAACAAAAATACTAATATACGGTGATGATACATTAATTTGAAGAATAAATGCCCATGCATGATCACTATTTCAATTTATACAATTAGAAGCAAAAATATGCACTAATATAAATTCATCAAAATCAATAGAAAATTGTTCAGTCAATAAATTAAGTAAACTACTAAACGTAATATTTCTATCCACTATAACAACTTCAGTTAAACCCCCTTCATAAGCTAACCCATTTAGGATGCCTCCAAGCGAGCATAGAAGAGTTATACTTTGACTCATGTTGGTAAGAAAAGAGCCTTCCACTTCTTCTGAAAGAAATGGGAAATAGAAGAGGAAGATAGCAGCCTTCTACTTCTGAAAGAAATGGGAGATGAAGAGGAAGGTGAAAATTTTTGATAGGGAGACGATCAATTTATAAGAGAAAGAGCTGTTGTAAAAGATATAACCGTTGGAGAAATTTTTTTAGCCGTTAAAGTTAAATTTATAGCCATTATCCTAGCCGTTGGGTGAAAAAAATAAAAAAAAAATTAAACACGAAACTGAACCGAGGCTGCGCTGCGCGCCACGTGTCTAGCGCTGAATTTTCGTCAGAACCTCTGTCGGATTGTTTTCGTATTTGTAAATTCCCCAAATATGTTATCATGCCCGTAATTTGTTCAAAATCTGTTACTCTACACTAAATTTTCTGCCCAAAATGGGTATCCAAATAATATTCCATCTTCTTTGCAAGAAACATTAATATTTTCATCTCCTATGAGTGCAACATTTATATTTTTTATTTAAAAATATTAAATAATTATGGATACAAAAAGTTGTTTGTAATATGGTTGGATCTTTGTTAGCAATCATTCGAATAAAAATCATATTATACGCGAATTTTTTCGTATCTTTCATAAATATATAATACTTGTGTTGTCCAAGCTCCCTAGACCAAGTGGTTAGAGAGGGAGGCTCACTTGAGGGAGGTCCCAAGTTCGAGCTCCCCGTGTGCATGGGATGGTTGGGTGGTCGCGGGACGGCCACGGTCCCAAGCTGGCGGCCTCAAGAAATGGACACAAAAATAAAATAAAAAATAATATATATATATATATATATATATATATAATATATATATATATTTTATATATATATATATATATATATATATATATATATATATATATATATATATATATATATAATACTTGTGTACTTTTGACAGATCCAAGTAAGTACGTAAATTTTAAGCATACGAAGTTTTAAATGTGTTCTGTGTAAATTATTGACAAATTTGACACAATAAACATGCTGGGAATCTGTTTAATTAACCAAATTTGACAACATATTTAAGAATATGAAGTTTCTAACCTCAATATTTTTATTTTTCGAATATTTGTCCGAATTTTTAACGTATTTTATTTGCACTGAGCCGATTTATACTCGTATATTTGCCGTCCCGAATTTTTTCCGTTTGCCGAATTGCTAACAAGGGATTGGATTGGAACACCCAATGTTGGGATACCAGATCTACTCTCATTGTACATGATTTTATGGTTGAACTTATTTCATTAGTCCTTATGTTTTGTACATTGAAACATAGGTTTTTTTAAAAATAAAAATAAAAATATAGGTTTTGTTCACATGTGCCGGACACACGTTGATACATTCATGAATGTATAATTTATATGGGTGTCTATCAACACATTTGTTAATGCACATTTTACTTAAAATTTATATTGATAAATATAAAGTATTTATTAATAAATGTGCCGGTAAAAATACTCATATAAAATCTATATTCGTTAATGTATTAACATGTGTCCTTATGATACATGTTAATAATGACAATCTAATGACAAGTATAGTACTACTTTCCGAGGGAGCATAGCATCTCTTGCTGATTAGGAACTACTTTAATTACACACTAGATTTTAGTTCACCACGCAATTGTAACCAGCAGAAATGTTGCCTTCTTATTATACCTCGCACGAATATGGACACGGACAAGATACGTGATGTGGATGTTTTTAAATAGATAAAGTTTAGTCTACTATGCTGTATGAATAGGGATACAGATATATATACCAAAATGAACACGATACGGAAATGGGGCACCTTTTCCTGTGTCCTATCCAATATAGGTTTTAGGATCTACTACAAACTCCATGCTAGAAGACTGGGAATTTGTATTATCACTTATATTCCTGATTTTATTATATGATCAAATTAACCTCTCAAGTCTAACTGATGTTCTATGTTTAAAATACAAGAGTTGGTTATTTTATTATCAAGTTTATAAATCTAACTACGGACGAAACCAAAGTGCTCGATTCTTTGAATATATATTTTGATTCAATTTTTTTAATATGGTGGACCATATTAAGTGATGGGAATGGGTCCATCCCCATGATGAAAAATATGGATTTGATCCATGGTGATAGGCCACCCATGGTTGGGTTCGACCCATGTACTTCATTTTACTGGGTACAGTTTATGTGATAAGATTCAATTTTGGGAGGCTGGTTTGGATATGTTGTAGTCATTATTTGGCTCGGTCTTCAATACGAATGTTGTAAAAAAAGTTCTATCTTTAATCCAGACTTTGAATCAGGACATTTGAAGGTGTAATAAAAAAGTTATGACAATCTGACGTAGCCTACCAATTCATATTTTGTATGTATTCAGAATGCATGCAGCATTGATGCTTTGCCTTTCTCCGTGCATTGGGAGATGGAAGGACTAATCAAGGGAGATGGAAGGATGCCCTTTCGACTTCTCCATGATTAGAAAGTGGTGTACCCAAGAGGCACATCCTCCCAGTATGGAGACAGGATAAATCTTGAAAGAACAACACAAAACAATAAAAGCTCTTGTAATCCACCTCAAGTGAGTTTGTAAGATAAAGTGATTATCAAGTTAAGCTGTGTAAGATTGAGAGAGAGCCATTTGTAATCATTTATTTAATTATAGTAAAAACGGCGAAGAAGGGAGGACATAGGCTCAAATTGAACTGAACCCGAAAAATCTTGTGCGTGCAATATCTTTTTTTTCTTCTTCTCTTCCATTACTATTTTATTCTCATCTCATAACAAAGACGAAAAATGTCTTGTTTTTTTCCAACAATGGTATCAGAGCACAGGTTATTAATCTTCTTGTGTTGAGATGGAGACTTCCATCGGCGGCATTCTAATGATCAACTTGAATGGACGCAATTGAATGATATGAAAGGCGAAGATGATGACCCTCTTTCTTGCAAGGACCTGTATGCACCGATTGAAGGTGAATCCTCCAAACTGGAGTCCATGACGACGAAAGATTGGAAGAAATTCGAACAGAAGACTATTGGCACAATTCGACAATGGGTGGATGACACTATATTCCATTATTTGTCAAATGAAACTTCGACGCATAGCTTGTGAAAGAAACTTAAAAATCTCTACGAGAATAAAACTGTTAGCAACAAAACATTTATGATTTGGAAGCTTGTCAATCTCAAGTTCAAGGAAGGAATAACCAATAAAAGCAAGAAAATAATGGAAGTACAGTTGTTGTCAGTGATAATGAAATTGTGATTTTCTCGGCATATGAAGAAGACTATGCAAATCTCACTTGTCAAGACTCGGAATGGTTGTTTGTTTCTGGTTTCTCCTACCATGTTACTCCCAGAAAGGACTAGATCATTTTGTTCGTGAAGATAACCTTGGAACGATAAAAAATGAGTAACAAAAACTCTTCTTAAATTCTTGACATTTGAAGTATTTGTGTTACCACTAACCTTGGAACAAACATCATGCTAAAAAATGTTAAATTTGTGCCGGATCTTTGTCTCAATCTTCTCAACATAGGCATGCTTGATGAAGAAGGATACACAAGCAACTTTGGTAAAGAATGCTGAAAGATTACCGAAGGGACACTTGTACTGGCGTAAGAAAAGAGGTGTTACACTTTCTACAAGACTCGGTTACACTTAGACAATAATGAACTTAAAACAGTTGAAGGTACCTATAAGGATTTTTGGCACAAGCGGTTTGGCCACATAATCTAAAAAGGGTTACAAACACTTGCAAGACGACAACTACTGTCACGCCCCGCTCCTAGAATTATGGTGAACCTGGTACGTAACATCATCCCCAGACTATGCGACATACGAATAATCCAGTACCCATATTCGAGATTGTTGCCCGTAAGGTTCATGCATAGGTAAAATCAGGTCATAACTTACATAAATTTAAGTCAGTAATAATCTAAAACTAAGACATTCTAACTAATTGAACATGAACATAACTATTCCTACCCAGTACAATTTTGAACCCAACTATAAATAATACAATTATACCTTAAACAAGTAGAGAAAAAGAATTCTTGTTCCAACTTGAACGTCTTCAATGGTATCATCACGTCCTTGATCTCCAGTCGTCCTTCAATACTTGATAGCGGCTTCACTTGGTACACTGCTACAAAACCTAGTGAACAATACTAGGTCGTTTAGAAACGACAAACAAGTCCTTGGACAAAAACGGTTAAGAAAAATATAATAAGGAATGAAACATAAAAATTTCTATTAAAAGAATAGAAATATACAATTTTACATTGTTATAGTTTTCATTCATTTAAGTAGTATAAACGTCCTTTTGGCTTTATTTAAAATGGGATAATTTTCGCTTAGAATGAGATGCAAACTGAAGGAATAACCTTAAAATGCAATGCAATTTGGAGAACAATTCCTGAATATTTATAGAATAGTTTTTCCGTCAACAATCCCGTATACCTGGGATCAGGCTGTGATTTAGGTGGCACGGTGCTTAGATTCCGTCCGTGCACCTCCCTTGGGCTTACAAAATTCATCTACCCGATGTTACTGTCAATGTAGATATAAAAATTTTCGAGCTTCCCTTGAGTTTATTATAAATTTTGCCTCCCTTGGACAAAATTAAAATTTGCCTTCCTTGGGCATAATTGAGCTAAGCCTCACATACTCGATTTGTATGGCCCTACGAATGATTAAATAAAATAATGATCAGCTTTTGGTTATGTTATGTTACGGAACTTTTAGGGATATTCAGGTTGTTCTTCCCCTCCCAATGCTTTAAATAGATTCTCCGAGGATTTCCCTGAGAACTTCTAGGTTTATGAAAATAAATCGATTTCTCTATAATTCTAAGAATTTGACTATCTTTTGAAGTTTCCAAAAATTTCGGCAGAGCCTCCTTTGTATTTAGAGACTCCGAAAATTTACACAAGAGACAATAAAACATATAATCATGGGTTCGTCGACCCCTTCGGTGGAGCAACTATCAACACCGGAACCACGCAATTAATATTTGAGTTCACCGACCCCTTCGGTGGAGCAACCCTCAAAACCGAAAACTCACACAACAATTTATAGAGTGCAGTTTGAAGTTTCTTACCTTGGCAAGCAATTTTAAGCGAGTAAACAAGTTTCTTTGTAGCTTGCTAAATATTATTCAAAATCAAAATAGAGTTATTAGTAGCACGATAATATCAAAATTTTTGCTCCCAAGTGTCATGACGTGCAAAATAATTTTATAACCTTTGTATCATTGGCTTGGAATTAATTTTTATACTCATTTATATCTAAACTACAACTTGATCTCTATTTGCCACGTATACTCATATTTTAGCTTCTTGGGTATGCAAAAGAAGTTTAAAATTGAAGATTTACAAGTATATGGTTACCGTATAACATAAGAACTTAAAATTCCCATTTTTACTATAAAACGAAGTCCAAATCTATTAATTAAGGATATTTTTCAATATGGACAGAATTGATATAATATGTTAAAATTGAGCACTCATACATATGTATACATATTAAGCAAGGGATTACGGAATCCATATGTAATCTCCCTTTTTGGTGTATGGGTTTGAATTTCTAAGTTGTGCGAAACTTATATGTATGCATGATGACATAAATTCATGAATTGCATCTCCGTATTGTGCCAAGGTATATATATATATATATATATATATATATATATATATATATATATATATATATATATATATATATTGTGCCAGGTATATATATTGTGTCACGACCCACATCCTAGAGTTAGGACACGAGACGTGGGTACGTCCAGCCTACGCCGCAGTGTCGGCGGTAGAACGCTGTCCTAGGTCAAACATCTAACAATATAAAGGTACCTGTACAGTATATACTCTCCGAATGGAGGTGACATAGCAAATACAGTCTCAATCACATTTAATGTAGAGCATGATGAAAGATAGATAAAACATGAAATCCACAAAGAGATATAGCAGATAGAAGTCTAAGTGTCTAAGATACACAAACCCAGAGAACATCTCAAAGCTCAAACACAGTAATCCATAGAATAAATACAACTCAAGACAACTGAAATAAAGTAAGAAAACCCTAGCTATCTATACAACCTCTACTGTATCTCCTCTAGGCTAGCAGGCAACCTCCAAGCTATCTGTAAAATTTATCAACAAGTCCAGTCAGGACAGGAGCAAGCACAATACATCTCAACAGATCATGGTAGGTTAGAAAATATAAACATGCAGTAGAGTATGATACAGAAAATTGAAAGAAAGTACATGATGTAAACAGAGAAAGAACTGTAATAGAAATATCTACTATAAATAGAGAACTAACAGTGGCTAGTGATGTAGAGTATATGATAGCACATGTGAACATGACAGATTAGTACATGATCTACACTAAGGAGTTTCACATGATCTACACTACTATGGAATTGTTTACATGACTATTAGCACTCCCCCGTTTCCCCCAATCAATACACAAGGATCTAAGCAGGTTATGTTATTATACATGATATCACATGAGGGCCCCTGAAAGGGTGCACATGATAGTATACATGAGGGCTCTGTAACATGAGAGTATATGATTCACAAGAGTATACATGTATGGTAAAAGCACAAGAGTACATGATGAAAGTGAAATACACATGACACAATGTACCCAATGCTCCCGAGGGGATTACATCGCATGAAGAGATCCATATAGTACTAATCCGTGATAATGTCGTGACAGCTTCAAGTAAAGTAATCTAAAGCAGGAATATAATTCTAACAAGCTATGAAATGATCAGAGAATATACTCGCCTGATAACCTGAACAGCTGATAGGTATAGGGGTACAACTGAAGCCACAGAGTCCTATTTAAAGCAACACAAGTTACAAGGTATTCAAGTTGTAATAAATGAATCTCTACAAGCAATCTATATTATCCTAGGTTCTTCTAAGTCAAATCAACTCTAGGTCAACTTCGGTCAATAATCTAGTCAAACTAGGTCAAGTGTTTGGTCAACTGGTCAATTCTGGTCATATAGGGTCAATTCTAGTCTAATTATTAAAGATATAAAGTGTACTTCGTTATTCGTACGTCGAAACTTACGACACATAAATCGAGATAAGATGATTAACGGTAAATTTAATAATCTTATTATAGTGATCCACGTATCCGTCTTGTCAATTTCAGCGATGTGAGATCGCTGGAATTGACCGATCTTAGTTTCGTTATACTAATCCCGAAATACGAATATTATAAGAATTAATTATACTAAAAGGTGATACATAGAGAAACTATCTAAAAATATTGTCGGATGATGAAATAAACATCGCCAACGTGTCCATAATAGTCAAATTAGCTAGGATAGCCTACCCATCGGTCCAATTTGGACACAGGGGCAAAAAAGTAATTTTGGGTCAAAAACGGTATTCGTGTCGGAGCCGTTTTGCACCGAAAAATATGCAAGAAAATAAGTCTACAAAACATAACAAATTATATGTCCACGAAACCAGAATGACGATACGAACCCAACAGTATAACCAGAATTGGATTCCGTTGACCCGATCTCAATTTGGTCCGTTGACCAGAATATTGGAATTCCAGTTTGTACGGAAATGCGTGCCGGAGCCAATGTCCACCAAAACCTAACAAATTATATGTCAAAAAGTCCAGAATGACGATACAAACTCAACGGTATATCCAGAATTGGATTTTGATGAGCCGGCGTCAAAAAGTCCCGTTGACCCGGACTGTGGGACCCACTTTGTAGCGAAATACGTGCCAGGGCCCACGTCCTCCAAATCTAACAAATTTTATATGAAAACACGCCAGAACGATGCCACAAATCTGCTGGTGGTGTCAGAAATGAAATCTGTAGTCCCGTGTTCAAAAATAGAATTTTATAAGTTAAAAATTACGAATTCGGACGACCAACTTTGGCGTCGAATTCAACCAATCAAACAAGCTCACAATAAAACGAAACTGGAGGGGTAGTAAGAGGGTTATACCAGCTTCGCACAAGAACTAGTAGCATGCCAAATGGAGCTGCGGTGGAGGAGGTACAAGCTGACGAAGTTGGCTCCGCGAAACTGTCTAAAATTTATACAATTTAAACGGTCAAATTGGTGGCCGGTTTTAAGGCATCAAACGATAAAATCAACGGATGAAAATTGACAGGAGTAAAGGTGGATATACCGAGATTTTGACGGAGCAAAGAAATCGTCGATCCAATGGTCGAATTTCTCAAAAATTGTACGCGAAGTCGCTGCAACGAAATACCATTTCAACTTCGTTTCCGGGCTCGTCACGACGGGAACCCGTGCCAAACGCATGGATCGCCTCCGATACACATCGGGGAGAGGAACGATGGCCATGGGGCCTGCCCCGGGGGTGCCCGGCCAGGTAGGGGTCGGCCACGCCGACCACGACGCCCACGGTGTCGGCGGTGGCGCCTGCGCTACCGGCCAAGGGGCGCACGGCTGTCAGCTCACTGCTGTCGTGCTGCTGTGCTCTGCTGCAGTGCGCGGAGGAGGGGGGGCTGTGCCCTAGCCTGGCCTGGCGGAGGTACGGCCTGGTGCGACGGCTGTACGGTGGAGCTGAGATGGTGGTTCGGTGGTGGATCAATGTGGTGGTGGTGGTGGTTCATGATGTGGTGGTAGTGATATTGATGGAGAAGGAAGAGGAGAGTAGGCTGGTGGTGGAGCTCGGCCTGCTGGCCAGTGTGGCCGGCGGCGAGGCTGGGCTGAGCTCGGCCAGGTGGTCGGGGAATGGGCTGCTGTGTGAGGAAGGGGTGTTGGAAAAATAGAGTTGGAGAGAGAGGAGAGAGAAGAATAATAGGTTTATTAAATGAGAGAGGAAGAGAGAGAAAGAGTGATCTCTTGGGGTTAGGGCCGACTGAGAATAGGAAAATTTATGAGGGAGTGTTGGGAAAAAAATGTAGGGTGAGGATTGAATGAGGGAAATCAATTGGCTAAGGTCAAATATAGCTAAAAAATAGGTCATTCCTATAGGGATTAAAATCAATAGAATTTTCTATTAAATATTAAAAAATAGGTAGAAAGGATATCTAATATTATTTTGGGCAAGGAAAAATAAGGGCGTCATGAGAGAGGAAAACATGGAGCTGGGCTTGGGTTCGGTGGAGCCGGGTTGGATCAAATTCGTACATGGCAAAATAATCGAATAAAAAATAGGTATTGATGATCATAGGTAAATAAGTAACACGTAGGGATTCCAATAAATGGGACACCAGTGTCGTGCGGATAGTAGGCTCAATGTGGGCCATGTCCATATTTGGGGCTGACAGGTTTTCGTCGACAAGGTACCCACAAATTAAGTTGGTAAAATAAATGTGACATCGTGGGATAAAATAAAATCGGGTCACGTGTCAGGAAAGTTGTGTGAAGCAAACAGAGCACAAAATGGCGTGTCTGAGTGGGACACGAAGGTCATGGGTGAAGAGAGACTCGAGTAGATCATGCATGATGAGTTGGTTTCAAGGAAATGACTGGTCTTATGCTCCAAAATTAAGAGTCACGGTAACGTGCATATGGTGATCAAGGAAAAGAGTGGGAAGATTAATTAATAATCAAATGGTCTAAATCGATCCGAAGTTGTACGAAGCAGAAAGAGTACAAGGGAACAAGTTTGGATGGGACATTGTATACCATCATGAAGGGTAATCATGTCCACTACAAAACTCATGAAGAAGATTTCCAGAGTTGAATATTCCTGACACTCCAAATATCAAAGGCACGAAAAAAATACACTTAAAGATAATTAAACAGAATAATTTATTTATTGAAACCAATTTAATCAGAAAAATAAAAAAATTAACCCGAAATTCAGAGTGCTCACATCCTATCCACCTTATAAAAATTTCATCCTCGAAATTAAAATTGTTCATACTCCCTCTAGGTCAAACCCCCACAATCAAGTCCCAGAACTTAAACAAATCATACCATCAAAAAGGACGGCATATAGGGTCATGGCATATGGTGGTAGTGAAAGTCCCATCTAGTTATACTAGTCATGCTAAACCAAAACGGTCATAGGGTATCAAACACACAAGCAATTAGGGTGCTAAACTAGAAAAGATACAGAAATAATAAATCATCAAACTGTAAGGCAGTCTACCATCCTATATAAAAATTGGTAATTATCAAAAAAATAAAATAATAATAACTACAAATTATCTATAAGGGGTACTATTCAAGAAAAACTCAAAATCACAAGTTAAATAATAAAGTCAATTGCATTGAAATCTAATCACATTATATATAGAGAGAGCGTTAGAGAGGGAAAAGCTAGCATTATGTAAAGGTTATGTGGTTCGTGTGTGCATGGGTGTATGGGGATATGTTCATATGGTTAGATAGTAGGCGTGTGTGAATGTGAAATATACATGAAAGTGTATAGGAGGATTTGGATTTCAAACAATAACTATCAGGTTACACTACCCATGGCATATTGGTTAAACAATCTACAATACACAACCTTTTACTCATAACATGCATAGCTAACCATATATATATCTATGTAAAGAGGTAGATATTAGTTATGTATATATATATACATTATAACATGTATGCATAAACTCTATATATATCTATATAGATATATGAACATAACCTAGAGATGAAGGGTTAGGTTTACATGGCAGTGTATACTAAGTTAGTGTGTGTGTGTGTGTCCTTGTACAGGATTATAGCTCAGTATTGAAAGGTTAAATCCAGTTTTAGTTCAGCATTTACATACAAGAATCTAAAATAAGCCAATATTTAAACCAGTGTAATATTAACATAATGCAGTTTCAGATTTTTTAGGGATTTGAAACATCACAACTAACTCAATGCTTCCAATACATCCTAGCATGATAGAGAAGAAACCCTAACATACTATCCATACATTTATCTATGCATACAGTTCAATATTACATATCAAATCTGAAATTGAACTAAATATTTGAAATCCAGTATTAAGGGTTAATATGCACACAGTCTTAGATTTGACAAATTCAAACACAAACTCAACCAATTTTTTGGAATTGAAATCCTATGTATAACATACATGTGCAGTGATGTAAACATAACTAATAACATGAAATTTATATTTAAATTACGAGTTTAAGCTTGAAAAAGTAGAGAACCAGAAATATTAGGATTTTGACAATTTAAACATCAACAACATATTATTATGTATTTAGATAGGTTAGAAATCAAATTGTAGCATACATACGTATCAGGCAAGTGTCTGTGTCCACTGTATATATATTCTCATGTCCCAATATAAAAATCAAATTCCATATCAAGACCAACATTCAGATTCTTACCAAGATTGCAAAGTAGGTGATTGATGTAACCAAGACAGTTCTATTATTATTATTATTATTATTTAATACAAGAATAATAGCAAGAAGAAAATAATGATAAAATCTGTTCTGCTTATCTGTTTAAAAGAAGAACCATTTTGAAATCAGAGCTATAATATCAAATCCAAGATAAGATCTAGCAGAAATCATCAATTCATTGTATTAAGAAGAAATTCATATTAAGAAGTTACACAAAGGTTTATAAAAGCAGCTAAAGCAACTCCTAAGTTAATTAATGAGAAGCAAAACAAAACAACAAATAATAATTCTTTTTTTTGAAGGACTGGAACAGAAGTAGAGAAAACATGTTCAAAAACATTTAAGGTACAATCTAATAATCATATGCGTCTATCCAAAATTATGGTACTCTAAATCCTCGTCATACTAGTAAGCAAGGCTACAATAATCACAGAGTCCTCGACTTAGGCACATACCCCTAGAATCATGGTATTTAAAATTTTTGCGATGCCGCTAGCTTGGCTGCGAAAACCTTAAATTCCCACACCCGAGAAATATATTCAAAGCCAGACTATATGTCCTCACCATGCTGGCTAATGTAACTGTAGAAGACGATTCCATAACTTAGATGACCTAGCCCATATAATTTCATCTTGACAAAATTTAAATTAAATCAACAATGGATACCCAAAAATCAAATTTATCATTAAACATCAAGATTCAAAAATGAACAAAAATCTATCAAATCATATAAATACAAACTCGGATGCCACAACTAACATCAACATTCAAAATTCAACAATCATCCATCAAAATCAATAAATACAAACTCAAACTCAACAACAATAATCATCAAAATCAAATTCAACACAACAAAAGTAAAGATAAATCAAATCAAGGGAAGAAGAGTTTTCAAATCGAAGTTTAAAATAAGATTCTCAAGGTTCGTCCCAGGAATCTCTCAAGGGATCATAACTGTGATTGAGTACCTTCAAAAATATATCCTATTCCTACTGTAGGCTATAGTGATACTCTAGTTCAAATACCACTACACAAACTCGACCTGCATGGGCCAACATTAAAAATGTGTCACGACCCGCACCCTAGAGTTAGGGCACGAGACGTGGGTACGTCCAGCCTACGCCATAGTGTCGGCGGTAGAACGCTGTCCTAGGTCAACATCTAACACTATAAAGGTACCTGTACAGTATATACTCTCCGAATGGAGGTGATATAGCAAATACAGTCTCAATCCCATCTAAGGTAGAGCATGATGAAAGATAGATAAAACATAAAATCCACAAAGAGATATAGCAGATAGAAGTCTAAGTATCTAAGATACACAAACCCAGAGAACATCTCAAAGCTCAAACACAGTAATCCATAGAATAAATACAACTCAAGACAACTGAAATAAAGTAAGAAAACCCTAGCTATGTATACAATCTCTACTGTGTCTCCTCTAGGCTAGCAGGCAACCTCCAAGCTATCTGTAAAATTTATCAACAGGTCCAGTCAGGACAGGAGCGAGCACAATACATCTCAACAAATTATGGCATGTTAGAAAATATAAACATGCAGTAGAGTAAGATACAAAAAACTGAAAGGAAGTACATAATGTAAACAGAGAGAGAACTGTAATAGAAATATCTACTATAAATAAAGAACTAACAGTGGCTAGTAATGTAGAGTACAGGATAGCACATGTGAACATGACATATTAGTACATGATCTACACTAAGGAGTTTCATATGATCTACACTACTATGGAATTGTTCACATGACTATTAGCACTCCCCGTTTCCCCCAATCAATACACAAGAATCTAAGCAGGTTATGTTATTATACATGATATCATATGAGGGCCCATAAAAGGGTGCACATGATAGTATACATGAGGGCTCTGTGAACATGAGAGTAAATGATTCACAAGAGTGTACATGTATGGTAAAAGCACAGGAGTACATGATGAAAGTGAAACGCACAGACACAATATACCCGATGCTCCGAGGGAGATAACATCTCATGAAGATCCATAGTACTAATCCGTGATAATGTCATGACAACATCAAGTAAAGTAATCTAAAGTAGGAATATAATTATAACAAGTTATGAAATAATCAGAGATTGTACTCGCCTGATAACCTGAATAGTTGATAGGTATAGGGGTCGAACTGAAGCCACAGAGTCCTATTTAAAGCACACAGGTTACAAGGTGTTCAAGTTGTAATAAATGAATCTCTACAAGCAATCTATATTACCTAGGTTCTTCTAAGTCAAATCAACTCTAGGTCAACTCCGGTCTAATCTAGTCAACTAGGTCAATGTGTTGGCCCATTGGTCATAGTCAACCTAATTTTAATAATTGATCAAAACTCTGTCTGGATATACGAAGCTTGTTGGGACATCTCAGCTTCTTGGACATAAGCAAGATTGGATATTCACTCCGTTCAAGACTGAAGATCTGTTTGCCTACTTGAGTCTGTACTTCCTATGCAATGTAATTTTTATTTTATTTGAGTCTAGGAATACGTTGTACACCGAGTCGTACTGGCAAATAGGCTACTCCCAAATAGTTCAAATGTTTTTAAAATGACCTATCAAAATGTTTACAAAAGGTTTCAAAAGGTTTTCAAAAATCACCAAAAATCTTTTTAAAAAACCTAACCTAACCCTGACAGAACTCGGTCAGAGTTCGGCCAGAGTTCGGCCAGAGTTCGGTTGGTGGCCGTTTGATTTTTTTGAATTCCCTGGAACTTGGTCCTCCTGCAGTTGCGGATTTGACCGAGATTTGCTCATCGAGTTCTGCCCGAATTCTGCCCGAATTCTGACAAAGTTCTCCCTTTGGAATTCCTATAAATAGGGATGGATTTCGATCATTTCAATTCACTCATTCATTTTCAATCTTCTCTCTATCTAAAAAGCTTTCTGCTTCCAAAAAGTTTTCTAGAGCTTTCATTTTCAGATCCCAAGCCAGTTACAATCCTCTAGTCGATTTGCCAGTGCGGTACGGTCTAGAAGTTTCTGAAAAATTTTAATCAGAAGGCTTGATTGAAGAATACCTCTTCACATTGAAGTGGACGAGTTCTTCGTATCAAAGCTCCGTTGTAGAAGTTGCAAGGACTTCGTAAGAAAACTTGCGGTTTTTCTATAGTGGATTCAACTGGTAGCAAGAGTTCTACCGACTGGATTAGTCCTCAACAGAGGGATACCAGTATACATCGCTGTCTTTGCGTTTGCTTTCTGAACTCTGCCTTTACATTATTTTAACTGTGATTATATACTGTGATTGTGTTGCTAACATTTTTATTTAGCATTATTCCGCTGCCAACTCTATCACCCCCCTCTTGAGTATTACGCTTTACTATATCGTTCCTACAATTGGTATCAGAGCGGGTGTACAGGTAAAGCGAGGTAACAGTGCTATTATTATTCATTATTTATTAGATCACAGCACATCATATGGCTACTATGAAATTTACAAGTGAAGGTCAGGCCACAAACAGACCCCTTCGTTTGATGGTACTAACTACACTTATTGGAAAACACGGATGAGTTTCTTCTTGAAATCTCTTGATTTTGACTTATGGGCTATTGTTCTTGATGGCTATCAGAAGCCACCTCGTATAAATGTCGAGGGAGTTTTGGTTGAAAAACCCCAAAGCAGTTATACAGAGGAAGAAAAGAAAAGGCCAGTCTTGACGTACGTGCCATTAATGCTCTTTTTTGTGCCTTAGACAGAACAGAATTTAACAGGGTATCTACATGCACAACGGCAAATGGTGTGTGGAAGCTTCTCGAAGTTACAGATGAAGGCACGACTCAAGTCAAGGAGTCAAAAGTCAGCAGACTTACTCAAGAGTACTGGCGTTCAAAAGAAGCCAAATGAAACAGTCACACAAATGTTCGAGAGGTTCTTGGATATGTAACCCTTTGTCCTCCTTAGGCAAAGATTACAGTAACTACGAAAAGATTCGCAAACTCCTGTGAGCTCTCACCAAGAACTGGATTCCGAAGGCTACAGCTATCATTGAAGGAAACGACCTCACTACAATGTCACTTGAAGTACTCATGGGTAAAACTACTCCTCATGAACTGGAGCTACAAGATTTGAAGAACCTGCACCAAAGGAGAAGACTATCGCCCTCAAGGCTCAGCACAGAAAAGCTGCTGAAGATGACTCAACAGCAGTGGATCTGACGCTGAAGATCAAGCTCTCCTAGCAAGGAAGTTCAAAAGATTCATGAGACATGAGAAGAGAGTCAAAGAGAACAACAGCAACAACTGGTACCAAGAAGATGCTGTCTGCTATGGCTGCAAGAAGAAGGGACATATGAAGAAGGACTGTCCCATCAACTCATCATCGAGCAAGAAGAACAACAGGTATGAAAAAGGCAACCTGAAAAGATCAACGTCTCGGAAATATGCCAACACCAGCATATGGCATGAGAGTGAAGCTAGCGACTCAGAAATGAAACTTTCAGAGGACGCTGCAAACATCTGCTTCATGGCAATCGATCAGGTACCTACGAACCTGTAGAAACATATGATGACTTCACCTTTGAGCAATAGGAGATGCCTTCAGTGACCTGATGCTTGACTATAGGAAACTGCGTAGTAAATATCAGACCGCTAAGAAGGCTCAAAGAGTACAAAGGAGAAATAGGAAGACTTATCGACCTACTAGCTGAGGTTAGAGCTAATGTTAGTGAGTCTGGTGAGCTTTCTCTATAAAACTCTTATTACACGAGACTAACAATCATCCGAAGAGAAAGACAGATTATAGACAAATTGAGAGAAGATCTTTCTAGAGAAAAGAAAAGTCTTCAATCTGCACAAATCAGAATGGAATCACTCACTTCTGATTATACTAAGTTATGACACTTCCAAAAGGTTGGAAATTAGGTTAGGAAAACAGCCTGAGCCTGCTGCTCCTATCCTAACACGTGTCACTTACCGAGAATTCGGAACATTCCTAAGCCAAACACTGTCAGACCAAACCTATAAAACCTTTATCCCAAAAGGTTAAGCCCAAACATGATCATAGGTAACATTCTTCAATACTAGAAAACCCAAACCTACCAACCATGCACACCACTCAGCTTTCAACACTCGACATGCACAATGTCATTATTGTGGCCTCATGGTCATATTATCTGCATGTAGAATGAGAAAGCTTGTAGATTTAAATGTTTATGCTTGGATACCTAAAGCTAACAATTCAGGACCCTACAAGAAATGGGTACCAAGGTTTCATCTGCAAACTGTTTTGTAGGTGGAACACCCTTCACATCTAGAAGCAAATGGATCCTCGCAGCGGTTGCTCACGGCATAGACCTGACGCTATCCTATTTGCAACACTGTCGAAGAGAAGAAGGAAGGTTTGTTCCTTCGTAATAATTTGAAAGGTATATTATTGGTATCGGTGATGTTGGTAAGTCTCCCTACCAGTGATTAAAGATGTCTGTCTGGTTACCGAGTTGAAAACATAACTGGCTCAGCATAAGTCATCTAGCTGATCATGGTTATGGTATCAACTTTGGCAAAGACAAATGTACTATAGTTGATAGCTCAACTGGTAGTACTATCTTTGAAGGAATCAGGGAAGACAATATATATTTTCTATCTGTTGGAAGAAGTTACTTTCAGGTAGATG